>ML675624.1:53871152-54043661 GCA_007922155.1 Mesoclemmys tuberculata | reverse complement strand
AGTTGTCAGTTGTCAGTTGTCAGTTGTCAGTTGTCAGTTGTCAGTTGTCAGTTGTCAGTTGTCAGAAGGCTTGGAGCAGTTGCAGAGAAAGGTTCCCTTCTAGGCCAGGAGACTGAGCTTCTCTACAGCCAGGGGAGATGAGTAGTTGGGGTGCCCTGGCCACAAACAGGAGGTAAAGTGTGAGACTCACCAGGGGGAGGCTGACAGTTTGCCACATAAAGCATTGCAGGTATGTATGGCACAGTACAGAAAATTAAAATCTAGTGCAAATTTACCCCCAAAATGAGCTGCCAAACCCATGGATTTCAGCTCAACAATCCTGCAAGTGTAGTCTTTCAACTGGTATTAAGCCCAGCTTAAAGAAAAAAAATGCTTTGCATAATTATTATTTATTTCCTTTATTTATGGTCTTGTCCAAATCACAGAAAAGGTGTGAGATGGGTGAAGGTTGGGGTCTTTATTTTAACACTAGTTATCTCATTATATAAAACTACTATACTGCAGACCCTGGATGTTTCATTATTAATCTGATTGGAAGATTGCATTGGAAAGCTTGTACTTAAAAAATGTAACCATTAGGCAAATTTCATATGAGTTTAGCTTGAAAACTTATAAATGTGATAAAAACTCTCTGAACTAAAATAGTGTTTGTAAACATTATAAGGAAAATATATTTTCACTCTGCTTTGGACCATGGTAGAATTTTTTGCTAGTCTAAATTTCCAGGTTACTACCTTCCTCTAGCTTTTAATAAATTCCCTTATCAAAGCTGACAGTATTTGCACATCTTGTAAAATTCTTCTACACCAAATCTATCCTGGAGGTATTTCTGAATGAATTTTAATAGATTTTTTTGTACTAGAGAAATCATTCTATATTTCAGCACATAGCATCAAATGACACTGTTGCATATAGATATTTTTAATATTCTCTACAGGTATACCCCTGTCACTGCTGAGGCTCCTTGCTATACAACAGTTCCTTCCGGGGAAAAGGTGTTGCTATAGCTGCAGGCTAATAGTAACTGCCAATCCTCATTGTATGCCTTTTAGTTTGGATCTATGCAGATTCCGGAGAATCCTGTCTCACTCTCTCCCCCTTTCATCTATCAGACTAATCACTTTTGCTCTTCACCACCAAAATGTATTTCTTTCCTGACGGAGTTCACACATGCAAATTCAGTAGTTCCAAGCCAAGTATTATGTCAGTGTTGACATTCTATATATGCATAACTCCCGGCTAAGAAAAAGAAAAGCACAATAATAAAATGAATTTCAATTCTGTTCACTGATTCCTAAAACAATGTCGAAAGTTTGAGAAGACTTTAGTTACATTGTTTGTTTTTAAACCTGAGAGAGAACAAGGCAATAACAAGTTAGTGTGTATTAGCAAAGTAGGAAAACATGGGCTAGATGAAATTAATATAAAGTGGATTCACAACTAGTTAAAAGACTGTACTCAAGGAGTAGTTATCAATGGTTCACTGCCAAACTGGGAGGACTTATCTAGTGGGATCCTACAGGGGTCAATCCTGTGTCCAATATTAGTCAATATTTTTATTAATGACTTGGATAATGGAGTGGTGAGTGTGCTTATAAATATGTGGATGACACCAAACAGGGAGGGATTTCATGCATGGTGGAGGACAGGATTAGAATTCAAAATATGGACAAATTGGAGAAATGGTCTGAAATCAACAAGATGAAATTCAGTGAAGACAAATGCAAAGTATTACACTTAGGAAGGAAAACTCAAATGCACAACTACAAAATGGGTAGTAACTATCTAGGCAGTAGTTCTTCTGAAAAGTTATAGTGTATCACAAATTGGATGAGTCAACAAAGTGATAGTCTTTTAGAAAAGACATATTCTGGAGTGTATTAATGGGAGGGTCATACATAAGACATCACTGGTAATTGTCTCGCTCTACTCGGCGTGGGTGAGGTCTCACCTGGAATGCTGTATCCAGTTCTGAGCACCACACTTTAGGAAAGATGTGATCAGTTTGGAGAGAGTCCAGAGGAGAGCAACAAAAATGATAAAAGGTTGAGAAAACCTGACCTCTGAGGAAAGTTGGGAGGCAGCCTATCCTTGCTTACAGACAGCTCCCCAACCTGAAGCAAATACTCACTGGCAACTGTACATCATTCAGCAAGAACAGTAAGCCAGGAACCTATCCCTGCAACAAACCCCATTGCCAGCTTTAGCCACCCATTGACTCCATCACAGGTCCTAACCACATCAGCCACACCATAAACAGTGCATTCACCTGCATATCTACTAATGTAATATGTGCCAGCAATGCCCCTCTGCCATGTACATTGGCCAAACTGGACTGTCACTACGCAAAAGAATAAATGGACACAAATCAGACATAAAAAATGGAAACACCCATAAACCAGTTGGAGAGCACTTCAATCTCCCAGGACACCCTGTAGCCAACTTGAAAGTTGCCATACTTCAACAAAAAATCTTCAAAAACAGACTTAAAGGAGAAACTGCTGAGCTAGAACCGATCTGCAAACTTGACACAATCAGACTGGGTCTGAATAGGGACTCGGAATAGTTATCTCATTGCAAGAAGTAATTGTCACTGTTCACATATTCTCACCTTCTAATCAATGGTTGTGAATAGGCCTCAGCTACTCTAACTGTATGGACTTTGCTATTACCTACCCCACTCATTGTTGTACCTTCCCCTTGACTGTATACAGTCGTCTGATTTGCATTCCCTGCATCTGACAAAGTGGGTTAAAGTTCATGAAAGCTTATGCTTGCAAAAATTAAATTTGTTTTTTAAAGTGCTACAGAACTCTCGTTGTTTTTGCTGTATACAGACTAACACAGCTACCCCTTTGGAACTTTAAAAAATGGGTATTTTTAGTCTTCAGAAAAGAAGACTGATCAGAGACCTGATAAGTCTTCCGATATGTAAAGGGCTGTTACAAAGAGGACAGTGATCTATTGCTCTCCTTCTCCACTGCAGGCAGGACAAGAAGTAATGGGATTAACCTACAGCAAGGGAGATTTAGATTAGATATTAGGAAAAGCTTTCTAACTATAAGAGGAGTTAGTTCTGAATCAGGCTTCCAAGAGAAGTTGTAGAATCCCTGTCACTGGAGGTTTTTAAGAACAGGTTGAACGAACACGTATCAAGGATGGTCTATGTTTACTTGGTCCTGTCTCAGCTAATCTATGATTCTATGATATTATTTCAGAGTATTAAGAAATATTCAGGGCCAAGTCTGTTCCATTAAGGTTAAAGGCAAATCTCTCATCGTAACAGGATCACACATTGCTCCTGACTGAAAAGTCAGATGGGCAGGTATAAGAGGCCATCTTTGCTCCGCATGATGGCTCATTGGAGCAATGCCGCTGCTAAAGACAGAGAGGTAGGTCAATGGCCAGTGATCAGAGTGACTTGATCTGTGAAAGTAATTTACTGGGCATTTATGACTGTTTCTAATCCTCTGGTATTTGACTTTTGTATGTTGTTTTGCATTCAGTGATTCTCTTTGCAAATTGTTTTGCCTTCATTGAAGACATAAGTAAGCAATTGTTGTATTACAATATTATATATTACAATTTTAACTACTATACATTTTCATAATTCTTTATGCATTCTATTGTATCTTAGTGCTTAAAAACTGAACATGTAAGGATAACAATAAGGTTGACTGATTTGGTAAGAGATGTAATAGTCATATCTCAGAAATTATATCTAAACTGGGTTGTTTGTAGTGGTGTTGTAGCTGTGTTGGTCCTAGGTTATGAAAAAGACAAGACGGATGAGCTAGTATCTTTTGAGTGGAAAAATCTTTTGAAAGAGAGACAAGTTCTCTTTCACCAATGGAAGTTGGTTCAATAAAAAATATTACCTCACCCACCGTGTATTTCATCTAAATTGAGTGACATTCTTTGGAACAAAAGATGAAATCCAGGCCTCTTTGCAAACAATAGGAGTTTTTCCATTGACTTCTGTGGAACCAGCATGTCATCCAAAGAGTTTAACATACCTTCAAGAAAGATAATGAAATAAAAAATGCACATAAGAAGATGAATTGTCTAAATAAATATTAGAAAAGGAAGAAGGATATCTGGTATACATATTTCATTCATCTTAAGAAAAATCTGTGTTGCAAAGGATTAGTTAAGTGAAGGAGAGAAATGAAGCTGAGGGAAAATAAGAAAATAAAGGACAACACAGAAAATAACTTCAGAGCCATTCCAGCTGCAAGAACAGTCCCATTAACTGACTCAAGGTAATGATGGCCAAATCTGGTACTAAATGAATGTCTGCAAGCTTACTATACTTAGACCTGGAAGCTTATTACAGTCCAAATAAAAACAGGTATAATTTTAGTCAATGCTCAACTCTTTGCTTTAAATAGTTTACATAAAGGAAGAAATGTAGTTGAATTTTCCCCAAATCTAGTTACATGGGCAAACATATTGAAATCCATGGCACTACAGTGCTGAACTTGCTCCTCAAAATCACATGATTTCCTTATCTAATATTTCTTTGGGACCAGTTATGAAATGATGTTGAACTTCAGTTAGTTTTTTGTTTTTTTAATACAAAGTTAAGTATAAAGGGAATTGTATATACTTCCAGAGATTTTAAAACACTAGTAGATAATGCCAGGTGTTTTAGAAAAGATGTATAGTAGGGATATTAAATTTTAGCAACATAACATTGACAGCTCATCGAGACCCAAAGATGGGTTTGGTAAGAATGTTAAAAGATACAAAGATAGATGTCTGTCGGCTGATGAATGTTGCAAAATGAAACACATTAAGTGCAAATTAAGTTTCACGTAATAGAAAACAAATTAACATAGTAACACCATTTAAAATGACTGATGTGTCTGATACAGCAAAATATAAACCATCAGCATGACATCTATGATATAAGTGATGAAAAATATCCTGAGGTTAAAAGCATAAGTGCATATATCTGACTGCATACATTATAAAAAAAGTCAAATGCATGAAGTTTAAAAAAAAAAAAACTTATGTAGGAGACAGTTGGTAGAACTCACAAGTAAAAATGCATGTTTATAAACTATTTGTTTTTCCTCAGTAAACAGATATGTGGCTCCTGTTTAAGCTAGAGTCTTAAAGATTAAAAACCCACTACAGCTACAGTTATTGTACATATGAACAAAAAGCTACAGAAGACATTTTAACTAGCAGGGAAAGCTTTTTTCTAGTTTCTTTAATATCCAGAAGGCCATAGATTCTTACAACCTTCCTTTACAGAATGGAGAGAATTTTACTGCAGCTTTTTGTGATGTATTTTGGATTGGGTTTTTGAGTAAATTTGGTTAAAACTGGTCATGTTGTTTAGTCACATGGTAGTGGTCTTTGTTCCCTGACTGTGAATGTGAATCACTTGTTGTTCCTGGAGCCATCTGGGTCATTGGAAGCCATTTTGATTTTGGTTCTCTGGGAAAGCAATATTCATTTTTCATGCTGCTCTCTTTAAGGTAAAGCCTCTACCTTAACACTCTGCCTGTGCTGTTGCTACAGTTTTACAAACAATACAACATGAAACCTGGTTATGGTTATTCCTATGTGATAGTAATTCACATTTTATAGATATTCATCACGTTATAGTCTATCAGATTCTCCAATGGGCAATCACCCTCTACGTTTCCCTTCAGTTTCTGATGTTTGGATGTGATTGAAGCCAGTCTGGAGTCTCTTTTCTTTCTTTCACAACAAACATTTGTATTGAATTTAGTACTGCAGTTCATTTGAAATATGACTAATGCATGCAGACTAATAAGCTGAAAGTATACTCAGTACAAAGCAATCAATTTAGACTATTAATCAACCCAAGGACCCTCTTCCTACAATTTCTATAAACCACTGACAATGGTTTTTAAAAACTAACACAACTAACAACTTCTGTGGCTTGTACCTTTTAACAAGGTCAACATACTCGCTTTCGTTTGTTTTCTTTTTCGAATTGCTATGCAACAATAACGAGAGAAGCAGAAATAAAGAGAAAAGATGCCTGAGTGGTATGGAATTTCAATATGTTAGAACCTGCAGGGATGGAACCATGGTGGTTCTGAGCTGCTGTCTCCTCATCCTCATCACCACAAGAGGCTTAGATGGGACTTCTATAGGAGGACTCTTCAAGACGGGCTCAGCAGGAAGTACAGCCCAGCAGGACCTGATTGGCTGCCCTTCACAGCCAACACCAGTACTGAAACCAGGAATTCATGATGGGCAGCTGTCTGAGCAACAACACAGATTAACTACCTATCTCATCTCCAGACCCTGCTTGCGATAGACCCTAGACTCTCTAGTTTGTCCTCAACTTCACTACATATGTAGTTGTCACATTGACCCTCAACTACAAATGCCTGCCTTGAGACAGACTGTCAGAAACAGGACAGATATCCCAAGTCGGTGGTGTGTTCTGTAATTAGATTTCACCAAGGCAGTAACAAGTGTGAACTCCTGGATCACTATACAAGTCTGGCCATGGAGTCACAGACAGTCCCTGTAGACTCTCTTGTCTATCTTGTCACTCATACATAATGATCTTTGTGATAAAAGGTCACTTAAACCCTACATCAAGTTTCTCCTGGTCCTAAAAGACCAGTCACTTACCCCAGATCAGTTGGTACTTTGGATCTTATACCACAGACAACGCTGGCAGCCAATTCTGTAATAAACTAACTAAAGATTTATTGGCTAAGAAAAAAAAGAACGAGAATTATTGAAATGTTAAAGCAAGTACAGGTGAATTACAGTTTATCAATCACTACCATTATTTGGAATTAGAAACTGCCAGTTTCCCAAAAGTCTGAGAGTACCCAGATTCTCTCTGGGGAGTTCCACTCTGTATCTGGTACATTTCCCTGTAAGAGTCCAAAGAGTTCAGAGATAAAGGATCTTTCTTGGAATCAATATATATAGTTTCTTCCCAGTTCTGCACCCAATTCTTACTTCAAGCAGGCATGATAGGATACACAGCTGCACTTAAATGAGTCTTAAGGTTAATGCAGATCAGTCTCTCATATGTACAATTGTGACAACCAATCCTGCTGAAATTCCTTTTAAAATAAGACTAATGCCAAGATCAACAGTGCTGAATGTTACACTAATATCCAACTGTGCAAAAGAGACTTCTCTCTTGGAATGGCAATTCAGGACCAGAATTAAGAAGTTCTGAATATGCTGTGATAAGGTTGAGAACCGAACTACATTTTCCAATTAAACTATTGCTGGAAAGAACTGAGAGAAGAACACAGAACTCCTTGGGGAGTGAAAAAGTCCATTCAGCCTGTCCAAGTTCATCCATTCTTAGTACTCTACTTCCCTGTGGATGACATCTCATTTTTCTCATAGAACCCCTGTGTTTTTGCCTCAGCAACTTTGCCTCACAGCCTATTTCACACATTTATCACTCTGTGCATGAAAAAAGTGGTTCTTGACACCGATTTTGATTTTTTCTTCTTAAATGGTCATTGTATTTTCCCATAGCCATCTTCTGTGCTGAACTGAAAATATCTCAGATGTTATTATTATCATAAAGATTTTATATACTTCAGTTTAACCTTTGCTTAGCCACTGTATTTTCCATTTAATGTAGATGTTAATATTTTTAGTTGGTCCACTTAAACATGCCTTTTAGTATTTAGGCTTAATCTCCAAGGTTGTCTCCCTTTAATTCCTGAATCACAACGTATGGAACTTTTTGTCCTATCATGTCTGTTGGTTGTAAGATGTGGGTGTAGAACTGTGGTAGTTTTAGCTGAACTGTGACATACAGGGCCAAATCCTCAGTCAGGGTGAATTAGCATTTCCACAATGACATCAATGGGCCTAAGCTAATTGACACCACATGAGTTTCTGCCCCAATATCTCTAAGCCAAATTGTGTCAAACATCTATGTGGGTGCACTGGTGAAGATTCAAGGAATTTTTCTGCCTTGTGTCCCTATACAAGGTTCATCTCAGGTCAAGGATTGCACCTGGCTAGTACGGTGACAGATAGCAAGTATGAAAAATTGGGATGGGGGTGGGGGTAATAGGCTCCTATACAAGACAATGCCCTGAATGTTGGGACTGTCCCCATAAAATAGGGACATCTGGTCACTGTATTGGCTAGTGACACTTGAGCCACCAAAAAGTAGCAGGGAAAAGGAAGATCACAGCGCATACTCCCTGGTGCCTTGGTTCCTAGCACTTTGCTGGTGTGCTGTTACATGTTTTTTTCTGCAGTTTTGGTTCCCAATCCTGTGAGATGTTGTGCACCCTTAACTCCTATTCACTTCAACCAGAGTTGCGGCCACCAAGCAAATCACTGGAGACACTCAGTGACTTGCAGAATTGGGATGTTAGTACCTACTCCTGCCCCTCCTGATACCAGTGCTAAAATTATTGACTTTAATAGGAATGACTCAGGCTCTTTGCAGTACTACAATAAATTGACAAGATGAAAGCAAAATTATAGCATCACCCTTTTTAATCATATAGGGCCAGAGTCTGAGACCCATATTCATGTTAAGCAGTATCTAAAGCATACTTCCAGTGAAACTAGTGCTGCCAAGTCTAAATGTATGCATTAATATATTTACAGTAAATAGAGCCCTCAGTGCAACGAATTCTGAATGATAGAAACTAAAATCAGTGACAATGTGAAACTTACAGAATGGCTTCTCTAAAAACGGATGGCACATTTTGTTACTTAAGTGGCTAAATTTGACCTTTTTGGTATGTTTCTTTTTGGTACTTTGGTAATTTTCTATTTAATCTGGACACACTGCATGGTCTTGTATGCACTGATTTCATAATAAAACTGTTTTTTCCTCTAATTTACTGTCTGCCAGTCATATTTGTCTTCCTAGTGCTATCTACTATTAGTGAGGTGCTGTCTCAGCACTCGATTTGTCCTTTGCACCACACGCATACATAGAGACATAAGGAGGAGTAATACACACATCCCTTTATACTTTTGCATTGCCCTCCCTGGATTTTAGGTTCAGGCCCACACAGATAAGCCGGTGCTGTTTGTTTACCCCAATCCTACAATACGTCAGTCAGAGGTGAGGAGGGACAAAGCTAAGATTCCTTCCTCCCACTAATGCATCACTCAGGATGGATGAGCTGGTATGGGAACACCAGTAATTTGCTACTGGTATGAAACAATGCAGCAAGTTAATAACCTCCTACAGCAAGAGTAGAGCAAGGAAATAATAATGCTTCTCTGAGGCCTGATTGCCTTTCTGCACTGCTTCTGGGGTGACACACCAATGCACCAGCCCTTACACTGCTAAAAGCTAAAACACAATCTCACACTCTAGTAAACTCATCTGGGGGATTTCAACATTTAAATGAACACTTTCTCAAAGTAACCTTGAAAGGAGTTATCCTATATTGATTACTAACTTCTTTCATGAAGTACTTAGCACATCTTAGGGCACTGAGATCATAGTTATTAATAAACATAAAATATTATCTGTCACACTTAAGATTTTTCCATCTTTTTATTTCCTGGTAGGTAGAACTATAACAGTCTGTGAGGTCTGATCTTTTCCTTACAAGATTGGTGAGAGCTGACATTTGACAAATTGGTCTTAGCATAGCAGTTCTATTTTTAATTGGTCTGTGATATACATATTAGAAATATGATCTAATCTTAATGTATCATGTAAAAGATATCATTTTATGAGTTCTGTCTTTCCTAATGGCAGTCTAGTGAAATTGTTGGTGTAACTAAGATGAGCAGTATTTGGCTCTATTGAGTTACTGGTGTTCACTTCTTATAAGGTGAGAGAAGAAAACTACAGGACCTTCTGTACACTAGGTTAAATTTCAAGCACTTGAAACTGATTTTGAATCTTCCAAATTTTTAAAATTCTCAAGTTTCAGAAAAAGCACTTTTAAATGTTAACTTGAGGGGGAAAAAAACTTAGAAAACCTTTTGAAGCAGAAAAACTGCTTCTCTTTATTTTTCTTCAGGCTCAATCTTTTAAAAAAAGAACTTCACATTTCCCCCAATGGGCCTTTTAGAAGATAGAGAATATAACCTTCCCCCCCCACTGTTTACTTTTTTCATTCTCCATTACAGTAATTCCCAAGAATGCTCATACACAGTCTTCTAATATTTTAGTACTGTTTTCATGGGTAAGAGATTCTGTACTGCAGCCACTTTACTGATAGTTTGGCTGGCTAGGTTAAGGGTCCTCTTTATTTAGATTTGCTTTTGAGCTTTAATACCTCAGATGTTTGGCTTCCAGAACTGGCTGCATGAAATCTGAAGTATTATAGGAAACTCCAGCCATCATTTTGATTCAATTTCTCATTTTGATTTTAAAAATGTTCTTGGAAAATTAGCATTTGTACATGCTGAACCAGAGTTAATTAATAAATATGCAGAAATGAAGCCATAAAAATAATTAAATCTAAACTATAAAAAGGTCAGTCACATCAGAGCTCTGTCTACTGTAACTAATCCCAGTTCACCTAGCTATCTGATATTTTCCCCACTTACATTGGTATTAAAGTTAAACGTACAGTAATTGGCCTTTTAAGGAAACATTGAAAAATTATGATTAGACAAAATGAGAATTGTTTTTTTTTCCTTCATTTTTTTAACACTAAAAAGCACAGATGTAAAAAGCAGTTTTAATTCCAGCAAAAAATGAGCTGAACGAATCTGAAAGGATCCAGTACTGTCATTGTAAAAGTGAGGCTAGTCACCCATAGATTTTACAGGATAGGGAGTAATGTGGATATAATCTTCAGGTAAAATAGGATGGCTAGGACTGTGTACAAAAGGGTACCTACGCCTACATTAATGAGAGCATTGCAACCTTTCTCTCCTCTCCTTTGTGTTATGCTCAGGCTCCGCAGGGATGACACAGTCAGCAAGGGGAGCAGTTTGAAGGGTGAGAGAGACAAAAACAGTGCTGTCTATCAGCTCATCACCCTGAGCAGCAAGGGGAGGCCAACAAGCATCACCTACCTCACTCGTGCTTGCTCACTGGTCTCTCATTAGAGGCAATGCACACATGTGGGAAGAGAGATGAGACCTGAGCATCGTTTAACAACAGGGAAGC
Organism: Mesoclemmys tuberculata; assembly: GCA_007922155.1. Lineage (NCBI taxonomy): Eukaryota > Metazoa > Chordata > Testudines > Chelidae > Mesoclemmys > Mesoclemmys tuberculata. Next base: position 54,032,578 of record ML675624.1, on the reverse strand, counting down.
TATCTTGTAAAGTAAGTTTCCCTTCTCTCCTGGAACAGGAATATGTTTATAGTGACAAAGGCCGTGGGCCTGGCTTACAATGCAGAATGTATATTCTCACATACCATAGTGTGAACAATGCCTTTGTATTGCTGTGTTCACCAGCACCTGCTTGGTCCTGGAAACTTTTTGGGAAAAACCTTGATAAAGCCACTGTGTTTACCTTTTCCCTCTCTCCCTTCCCCTGGCCCTTCCCCCCCACCCCCAAGTCCCACTTTTGGTACCACCATTTTCCAACAGGGGTGGCAATAAGATAATTCATGAAGACAGTGCTCCAGATAGACAAGGGCATCTGAAGCACCTTGTCATCTACCTCTGCTTCATGTGGGCTTGCATAATGTGGTGCTTGAAATTCTGGCAGCTGACGGCACCTTGTTAACTATAAAAACAACGATAGTCTTGTAGCACTTTAAATTTGTTAGTCTTTAAAATGCTACAAGACTCTCGTTGTTTTTGCTATATACTGACTAACGTGGCTACCCCTCTGGAACTTGTTAACAATAGCAGTCACTAGATTATCACTGTGAGGTTGAACAAGTGGTAGTGTAGTGAGGGGGTATGGTCTCCCTTGGACATGGACAGGGAAGGACTTCCCGTCCCCTGGTGGCCAGTGCCAGGACAACCCCATCCACCCCACTGGAAGCAGAGGGGTGGGACAGGAAGTAGCTCTAGCTCAGGTCAGCTGGAGCTGCTGGAGAAGTACCTCTCTCCTCTCAGTGCTGTAGCTCAAGTCCAATCACTGCACCACTGAGGAGCTGCCTGCTGTCTGGAACACAGATGTCCGGGAGGAGCTGTCTGCAATGTGAAGGGCCTGTTGGGACTACCCCTTGCAGTTTAACCTGGGGAGAGTAGCAATGATCCTGAAGCCCAGGTACTCCATTGAAGGAGGGTAGGAGGAGCCCAGGATAACCAGACAATTTTCCAGTTATGTTGTGGCCTTGAAGCTGGGTGAGCAAATTTTGGCTGGAGCCCCACTGACCCAGTGGCAGAACCCTTTGCCACTGTTAAAGCTCTGGGATGGGAGGTGGTGGACGTGGAAGGGCCTGCATCCCCGTCCCCCTCCCTTGCTGATAACCCCAGACTTGGGGGACAGCCCTGCCTGTGAGTTTCCAGCCTTTACTGGTGCTCAACCCTGCCCCATGATCCCCAAGATTTGCTTGGGACTATAAACTGCCTAATTGGCCAGCCCTGTGTGAAGGCCTAGGGCTATAGACTGCCTGATCGCCTCATGAATGCTAATTTCCCCTTCAGGCATCAGATCACCCAGACAGATCTGTGCCAGACCTGTGCGAGGGGGCACAAGCTTCCTCCCAGACAGACAGGGAGGATGGCCCCATGCCTTACAGGTAGCAATAATGGGAAAAGCTTAGTGCAGACAAGACTTGAAAAGCCATCCAAAGTGACATTTCTGCCAATGCAAAACTATTCAAGTCTTTTGAAGGGATCCTCCAGGTCAGTAAGTGAGTCTTCTACTCTTCCCACCTTCTTCCAATCCACGTAACCTGAGCTGCTATTCCTGCTTCCTATTTTATTGGTATCCCTTCCATCCCGAATGTGTCTCTGTGGGGTGGAGGTCTTTAAGACTTTGCAGATCATTGATTCTGGGGCTCAGTATATAGTTTGTAGAATGCACAATAAAAAAATTCTATTAGGTTTTCCACTGTAACATAGCCATGTGTCCTACTCCAGCATTAAGTCCTGGAGTAGGAAATTGTGGACCTTTGTGAGCAAAACCATCATGGGGGTACCCCTACCTAGACAGGGCCAGGGCTTCTATTCCATTTTTTCTCTTTTCTCCAAGAAACAAAAGATTTTCATCCCAGCTTTGATCTGACTCGCCTATGCAAGTAGGCTTGCTTATCTTCAAGTCTTTTATCATGGTGATTTCCAGTGTTCCATAGACATGAAGGATTGTGTATCCATATCATAATCCATCCTTTGCACTCCACTTCATTGTATGCCTACCTGGATGAAATGCTGGTCAGTACCTTTTCAACAGCCAGTTCCCACTTTCCCTCCTTACTCTTTACTTACATTCCCTGGTTTCTGCTGGACTGGATAAAACCCTTTATATTCTTTTTTCTGGCACCATTTTCATCTGGGTATGAATCTAGTCACTATATTGGGGGAAGCATTTATTTCTGAGTACATAATCCTGTGCTTTCTTCTCTTCCTTTCCACTCCAAGGACTAGTGATGACTTATATCTCCTTGATCACTTGGGCCTCTGTGAGGAACTGGTTTTCTGAGCTCATCTACTCCTGAGGGCTCTGCAGCAGTTTCGTCTGTCCAAATTGTACTTCTTGTCTTTATATGAGATGTTATTTGGAACTTCTCAGGAGGATGGTACCTCTTGATGGTGGTAACTGGATGATCTCCACCTTGTTCAGGAATTTGTACTATTGGTAAAGTCAGACTGAATGTCAGTCTACAGAGCTTAGGCCCCTTGACCCTGCACACAAAACAACCCTTTTCCAGGGACACTGATCAGCTGTAACAATGTTGAGATGGCTGCTTGGCTACATGACTCACCGGAGGCTAGTCATGCAAACTCTTTGGATTTGTGAGTAGAAAAGCTCCTTCTCTCAATCAGAGCTGATTGTGAGAGATACAGCAATTTTCTTCAATAATGTGGACAATCCTTAGTGAATTAAGTTGAACTTTACTGAATTAACTTAAGGATTTTAGGAGTTCATTGAATTAAAAATGCAAATCTTTATGTATTAGTGTGGGATTGTATGTAAAGTCTCTGAGGAAGTGACCTGACTAATGAAAACACTAGGAAATGTTATGAGCTTCAAAGGGCTTGCTGAAAAAATGTAATAGATAAACTGTAATTCCTAGGAAATACCTAAGAGGACAGGACGGTATGTTCTTACCTCCAGATCCATCCTTTTGAAGCTGTGCCCTGAGGAGAAAACATTTGCTTACTGATCATCTGTTACATAAAGCCTAGACCAGAGGCCCCCAACTGGATGAAAAAGTGACTCTCAGATTAATGGGTATGTTTGTTCTGATATAACAGCTGTTATAAACTTGTGACCATAGAAAAACTTCTTAGTGGCACTTGAAGGCCTGCTCACTGGTCCAAGCCCTTGCTGGAGTTAGGGTGATCTCTGGAAGCTTATTACTATGCATATGGGTTCTCTTATTGTTTTTAAGATGTTTTCTCAGTAATGCTTTTACCTTAAGGATAAATGTACATGCTTAGAAAGAGCTGTAACTTATAACCGTGTCAATAACACTGTTTATAGCCTTTGAAGAGAAAGCAAAGTTCAGGCATAGCTCTGTCTAGGACTAACACAGTGTAGGCAGGCCTGCAAATACCACAGACAGGAGGGAGAGAGACGTGTGTCTCCAGTCCACCTAAGAGAGGTGGTGGCTGGGGAGCAGGAAGCTGAAGAGAGGGGTAACATGGCTGCTGTCCAGTTTAAGAGGAATAAAAATAGCCCTCTTACAGTGTTTTTACCCCTTAGTGGGTGGTGTCCTCCTCTGGTCCCATGGTCTAGAGTCCTGGCAGGTCTCAGCTAGCTCTGGGTATCCAGTACTCTGCCTCCTGGCACAGTGGTCTCCACAGCACTGCTGCAGCTGTCTGAGCATGCACTGGCTCCCAGAGCAGTGCAAAGATTCCCCTTGTGGAGAGACCAGATTCCATAAGCTGCTCTGCTTCCCTCTCAGTTCCCTCCTCAAACAGCCAAAATTGAAACTAAACCTAGTCCCTTTGTTAGACTGTCCCCACCCAGTGAGAGACTGAGCAGTTCTGGCTCCTCATTGGCCCAGCAAACTGTTTGTCTGAATAAATCACCCCATCAGATGTCTCTTTATTGGCTTTTGCAGGAGTTTCCAGTCTATTCTATCCTCTCAACAAATTCAAAGTGGACTGGAGAGCAATGTCCCAAGACTCTGGAAGTGGAGCCTTGTTGTTGTAGTCCATAGGGTAGGACCTCTAGATCTCTCTAGATGCAGTTCAATGTTCCAGGAGCTGGCAATCTCCAAAGGGGTTACAAATTCAAATCCTGGGTTGAGGGAGGAAGTTGGATACTCTGGTTATCATGTCTTTGTTCTCCCAAATCGCTCTGGTGTTTTGCTAGCATTCTTGTCCAGATATGAAGTCTCTTCCACAGACAAGATTGCATTCTGTTAGCTGCCATGACAACATTGACTTCATCAGCCTTGCACATGAACAAACAGGTAGTTTCTTTGTATGAACTAACATTTAGCTCATGGTATGCCCTCTTGGGCATAAAATACTGAACTAATGGATGGTTTTGTTTTGTAGTAATCTGCACACATATAACTGATCTAATCCACACACATTTAAATGAAGCTGAAGACATCAACAGACTTTGTTCTCCCCTCAGTGTGGTAAGTTTCTTATATAGTGTGAAGGCGCAGCCTTATGCTCTATGAATTGGATCAGAGTCTCAGCTAGTATTAATTGGTGGAGCTTTCTGGTTCACACTAGCAGAGAATCTGATTCATTATCTAACTTCCTGATCTCTTTGCCACCATGTTTTCTGGTAGATGGAGTCATAACACAGACTGAAAACTAGTTTAACTTTTCAGTATGCTCTGCAAAAGGTCCCTTCAGAGTGGAAAATGTCTATTAATGTTATATTTGGAGAGGCGAGACAGCCATAGAGGGAGAAAAGAGTGCAGGCCAGGTAGCTCTGAGAATAAACAAGGAAGCTACTGAGGAAGTTGAAAGAGCATTGGACAACTGAGGGAGGGATATTAGGTTAGAAATTGAACCACACAGGGAAGAGAGGTTCCAGAATAATAGACTATATTTATACAAACAGATATTTATTATGCTTAATCACAGCACCATCAAACCTGGGTTTCCTCCATGCAATGTATAGCACTATCACTGTACCTCAAGGCTGGCTCAGTCAGCCCCCACTTTTTATCTTCTGCTTTAAATCTCCTAGCTTTTGTGACTGTCGGTTAGATCCTTCATATGGATTCTTTTATGGTTCAGCCTGGAAAAACAGCTTTGACTGCTTCAAATGTATATTTTTATATCTCTGTTTTAATGTAAAGAAAAGAAGTAAAAAATAGAGCTGAAAAAAGTACAGTATGCTCTTTTCAGAAATTATGGATCTGTGCATTAAATGGCTATATCTTATGCCTGAATTCTCCTGTTCAAATTTTTGTTGCGGTGATATTTGGGGAAAAACACTAATATCATTAAAATCCATTTAATGTCTCTTTGTCATTGTGGGTTACAGTAAATTACTTAACTGGCACACCCTGAGGAAATTGAAACATACCTATTAATTAATTGATTTATGTAAACACAGAATTGCTTTTATAAAATATTGGATAAATATCAACATTGATAATTAGGGAGATTATGGATGGATCCTTCTCCACTAACATATTTTAAGTTGTTTAAAACAATCTCTGATGAAAAGGGCAGGTCAACCTTTTGATGCTAGATTATTGTGCATTTTCAACTAATGCAATGTGACTAAATTGCCATTTATATTCAGTTATTTAGCTTGTGCAATTGGTGTTGTTAATCTGCAGTTTAAAAAAATGTTTTTGACATTGAGAACACTTATTTTGGTTCTTTAGTTAATTGCCTTGTGTGAACTAAGATTTAAAAGTATGCAGCTATAATGTTTGAGCAAAGTCTAATGTAGACAGGGCATGTTGCCTCAAAAATGGTCAAATTAAAGTTTGGAAGGGAGCTTTGCTTTAACTTGGCCAGCCTCAGACATTTTAAAATATGCTCTGCCTTTTCTGTGCTAGACTTTTAAAATGTATTTGTTAGAATACATTAGCTATCACATTCTACCATCTCACCTATAAATCCCAGTGTGGATAAAACCTAACAGTATCCATAAGCACTTTCATTGCTGACTTGTCACAGAGAAGGAAGCTAGACCAACAATTAATCAAAGTGGAAAGTTAAATAATCCCCATGGGCAGATGCCTCATATATACCATCAAATGAATCTTTCAAGCAAGTAGATCTGATTGTGGACACCACAGGGAGGGTGTACCTTTCAGTACGGTCTCCCTGATGTGGGCAAACATTCAGTTGTCAGCTGGTTGGTGGAAGTAGGCTCCTTGTATAAGGGAATAGGTTTCAAGATTCTGGCTTAAGGGGCCTCTGACTCACACTTCACATTATTATTGTAAAGGAATTGGCGCTTGATCCCCACTATTCAAGTCACAGTGAGAGTTATTTCCATTTACTTGAATGAGAGAAGGATCAAACTCCTAGGTGAATAAGCCAATTGTAAAAATAAACTGGCATTAAGCCCTTCTAGATAATGAAATTTATTATATAAAAACAGCAAAAGCTATATAAAGAGTAATCATTACAACACTGTAAAATGGAAAGAAAGGAAAAATATAATTTTAAGATAAAAATATGAAGGATTATTGAAAACAGCAAACGGCTCTAGTATGTGAGAGAGTAGAATTGATTTTTTTTAAATCAATATATTGTGCAAATTACAACTTTTTTTTTTGTAGTTGTGAATCTAAATCCCTGGTGACAATTGCCACATTCTATATGGAACATAATTAACATTGTGTCCTGGATAAAACATAACTCAGCTCCACTCTGACTCACAACTGTTCTTCCCTTCATAGTGTGTAGTACTTTTGCCTGTTCAGCTGACTGCATCTTTCTAATCCTTGGACTGGCAGTACATAATTATAGTAGCTTGTGTTCTGTCACCATTAATGAAATTGTTACAGCTGAATATTTAAAATTATTAGCATCTTGGACTGGAACAAATGTATAGCAGAATGTGTAGCACACCGTCATAATAATGAGTGATGGACCTGAACCAAAATAATTGATTCTGACATCACCAAATATAGAAGAGATTCTGATCCATATAAAAAACTGAGAGGTGAATTATGGGAGTACTAATTACAAAAAAACAATAAAGGATGGAGTAAGGAAATCTAGGGATGTAGGCACATCGCACATTATCTGCACTTGATGCCCACAGCATGGTCACCTCTCCCTACCATGGCCACAGATCCTGCACTCTGGATCTATCCTTCTTACAGTCTCTGGGACAATCCATAACCTGCTGGTAGGGGGTCCACTACCCACCTCTTTTTGGATAGGCTGTCCTTTCCCCTCTTAGATGACCATTCCCTGTCTCCTGGTGGTCTGTTACCTGTCCGTAAGAAGGAGGACTCATCTCCCACCCAACTGAGAAAAGAACTGGGAGTCTGGTGACCACAGCCTGCACCACCACAGAAGAGCTACAATAGGGTGGTGGCACCAAGATCCCTTCCACAAATGAGTTCCTTCCTTGATGTCAGGTGCCTCAAAGAGCAGTGTGTTTCAGAGATAACCACCTTGTAAAATGGGTGGAGCAGGTCACATCTTTCATGGCTACTATTTTGGGCTGTGTGCAGACTCAGACCAGCCATTGCATTGGTTACACTCAGGTTATAATTTCCAGTTTTCCTTCATGACCTTGAGGATTACAACTTCTTTTGTTTATGAAATCTGTGATTCTAATGTCAGCATGTGACTGAGATGGTTTCCTAGGTGTGAGTGCCTAGGTCCTCATCTGTCCTTAATAATTAGCAGATATGTATGGTTTTACACATTCAAATCTTTTGCAAATATTAACCAGTCCTCACAATACCTCTCACTGAGATATTTATTGTTATCCCCATTTTACATCAAAGGAAACAGACACACTGAGGACAGCAATTTCCACAATGTTGCACAGTAAGCGAGACACAGAGCTAGGATTAGAACGTAAGGATTCCTTTCTTGCAAACCCATATTCAATTCTCTAAGCCCCACTGTGTGTGAATGGTGGGGTGGGGGGAGAAGTGCTGTCACAATGATAAGCTAGCAATGTGACATTTATAAGTTCTAAGCATCTTCAAAACAAATGCATCATTTGATATTTAAGAATATTTAGAGGCTATGAATTTTGTTTGCCTAGTAACATCTTTCACAACTAGAAGCAAAGCGCTGTGGTTTAAAACATTTTAATGTCAATGCCTCTTCTGTTTCAACTGTTACCTTTTTTCTAAATATTGAAGCTAACTTAAATGGATAGTGTTTGTCATTCATATTTTATTCATATATTTTTGAGTCACTCGGATAAGAAAGAATTACAGCAAATGATAGACAAACTTCAAAAGGTTTGGAGATTCAGTTCGTTTTGGAAGAACATTGAAAAGTCTGAATTTGTTGTGAACTCATTCAGCCTTTTTGATTTTAGAAATAGAACTGAAAATCTCATGAGAACACATTTTCTTTTGAGATTTCTGGTGCTTCGTATTTCCAGCTGGGTCAGAAATACAGTGAAAATAGTCTCTCATATTATTTTGGTACTTCTGATACTGGTATCCTGGCCTGTCAGTTTGGCTCGAACTTAAAAAAACTGACACCTGCCAAGTTACCAAGAGGGAGTGTCTGCACTATACCAGAAATAACCAAATTAACCATGGCAAAGTTAATGGAAGCATTTAGATCAAAACTTGCAGAGTCCACAGCTTTTGAGTGTCTTTATTGGGAGTCTCAAGATGGGCATTTGCAAAATCTATTGATTTTTTTTTTAATTTGACCCTTAGTATGGCATTAGAACAGATATAATTCATATAGGTTCTTATACTATCTTCTCCAATGAAGTTTTCTCCTATGATGCCTTTTGTTAAATGGGAATATGGGTAGCATTCTTACTGATCAGCTCCTGAAAACATGTAGCCGTAGGTTCATGGACTTTAAGGGCAGGATCCTCTAGTCTGACCTGCATCACACAGATCCTATGACTTCCCTAAATTAAATCCTGATTCAAGTCCAATAGCTCAACAATAAAACTAACTTAAATTAAAGTGGCCTTCTATAGGGTGGAATTATTGTCTATTGAAGCACTTGGGAATGCCATTGACTTCAATGGGGCAAAGCTACATACTGGAATCTTTAACTCTGGGGTCTGAGATTATAAACATAGACATGTGCAACAAGGAAACTGTTATGATTTCCTGGAGAACATTGTGACACACATTTGCTCTTAGCTTTTGTGTGAACTTCTTTGCTTTTAAAATCTTCTCCGTTCAAAGCTTATCTGCAGAAAGTATGCATTTGTAAACAAAATCTGTTTGTGGCACTGTAATAGCATGTACAAATGCATATCTGTTTGTTACCTGCTCATAATGCACTTTCTCTATGAGTGCAAACTTTTCTCCATCTTTTCCCTTTCAATTAATCTGCAATGAGACTAATTCATAGACTCTATTTAAGATAAGAATTTATCAGCCCTTAACTGCAAGGCTTAGTCTCCATTTGTCTCCTGGTTGGTTTCTCAGAGGAAACATGACAAGGAGCTGTTACCCTTATGCTATCCCAGGCCTTTCTATTGGCTTCTCTGTGTCTGGTATCCCTTCTTTATAAGTGGCCTTGTTTTCTTTATTGATCACAGCTACAGGTGAATGGCCACAATTGGCAGTTCTGGCAGCTGGATGGGTGTAATCAGCCTCATTGCCTGTAATCAGGGAAGACTCCCTCCTGCTATGCCCATTCCAGTGTTTACACTTTTCTCTCCTATAAGAAATAACCCACTAATTGGGTTCAAGTGAGCTAAATGCTTGGTGTCTTGAAAATGTATATACAGATATAACCCTCTGGTGTATTCATGTATGTCTACACATTTCATTCTGTGCCAATCTGCAGAGCTTATGAATTATTATAACCATTCGCTACAGAAGCTGGACTCTGTGGCTCAAATTTTAGCTGCTTATACTTTTAGCTCTGCAGGTCCCAGGTGCAGTCCCTGGTGACTCAGCCAAGAAGGCAGCCATCCCACAAACAAGATTTTTTAATGACATATAAAATATTAATTAGCACTAAATCTATAGGTTGCAACAACAACAATAATCTGTAATTGCACCAGCAATTGCAAAACAAGGATGGCACCTGGAGACTTCTTCAGAGGACTATTTCTTGCACAAGTCATCTCACTGAACCTATATAGTAAATCAATTATATCAATCTAATCTAAACTAAACCAAGTTCACATTAATAGAGTCATAGAAAAACAGCACTGCCTCTATAGATTGTTTAAAATAATGTGCCTTCAAAATACCATAAAGATGAACCATATATATTTTAGTAGTTTTTGTTTAATTAAAATGAAGTACATTCTTTAAACATATAGGTTGTGAAGATACATCTCTGCACGTCAGAAAGGCTACCATCTCCTATTCAAGTTTTCACTAACAAGGACGCTTTCCTTTGTCATCATGATCTGAAGTTTTCTCCTTGAAATTACAGATAACGTACAAGAATGTAAACAACAATAGAAGTTCATTAGAATGAAACTATCTTTCTTCGCAATGGGAACTCTCAATATGCATTTAATTGTCTGAATGACAGAAGTAATAGCTTATATGAAAACTGAAAATACGGCATTTCAGTAGGCATGACTACCAAGCTATGAAGCTGAGAGTATTGTTTTAACACTTTTGTTTGTAAATAGTCTGACCATCTTTACTTTTATTTAAGTAAAAGGGTAGTGCTGTATCTCTTCATGACACTTCCCAAACAGCTGTGGTGGAAATAGCATGTCCAAATGTTTTTGACAGAGCTGAAAACACAGGTAATAAAAAGCAGATTCATTGCAAATGGATGGGAAATGCATTATACTGCATTTGTTCTGCTGTAATGGCAAAGAATGGTTTGAATTTTCATGTAAGAGTGAAAATCAGTCCTCAGCAGAGGGCTTATGTGAGGTCCTGTAAGTTGTGGACGTTTCTCTGTGTACATGCATGAGGGAAGATGGAGGGGTGTGGGGGGGAACAAGGGGATCTGGTGGAGAAGACTGAGAAGTGTCACCTCTGCAGCCCTCTCTAATGGGCAGAGGAGATCCATGTCAGCTCAGAATAAGCTGAATATGCTTAAGTGTAACTAAAGGCTGGGCATCTCTGCATACTTGCATAACGGGTTGGGTGTTGAGGGGCAGAGGGCACTACTTCACTTTATAGGTTGGAATGGAGCTGCTGTAGAGGAATTGTGCTGCAATACTATGGTCTGCTCCAGAATTGGTTGGGGATATCTTTGTGTGAGGAGGCCTCATACAACTGCCTTAAGCAAAGTCATGGGGGACCCCATCCCTTTGCTGCAGAAGGCACGGCTAGTCTGATTTAACTGAATTTCACTCTAACCATAAAACCACAAAAAACCATTGCAGCTAGTAATCTGCAAACTGAAACTGTCCAAACTGGGTATAGGAGATGGAGGAAGCAATCATGTTAAGAGCCTGACAGAGGCTGAGGCGTCCCATAAATAAGAAACATAAGACATGCTCAGCTAAGAATGAGCAGGACTAGTGAGTCAGGAGTTTTGCTTGAAATACTCAGGGGCTTAGTAACATATTACATACATTACAAGCACAGGGGTTAGTTACATATTCACCTGAGATCTTAATATCTTCTCTCTAGCTAATTCACAGCTCATTCTTAGTAGGAAGTATAAGATTATTTTATTGTCTTATCAAATGTGCTGTAATAGCCTGGTAAAACTACAAGTTAATTTATGAGCTCCACATATAAATAGTCTTAAAAAAAATTAATCTAAATTTAACTAATCCAATTTTCAAATTTAGAGAAGAAAAAGCCAACCCTTTAAAATGAAAGGATATCCTTAGGCTGAACCTACCATTCTCTAATTAAACCTACATTAATTGCATGAATTGTTCTTTAGAAAATCATAGCCAGCTGAATATGACCATGTGTGTTTAAAGAACATATAAAAGGAGATTCAGTGGCAGAAAGAAGAGCATAGAAATTATTCCAGTCAATTAACTGGCAAAAATCAAAAGCATGAATTACCTGTTAACAAAATCTTCTTTATTGTACACATCATTAGGCTCTTTAATCCTGATGGTGGCTGGTGAACAATGAACAATGTTTTCTCTGTCTCTCGTCATAGAAGCTAAGCATGTCATGACTGTAAGGCCACAAAGTTAATTGGCTATCGAGTACTTAAAGAAGATTATTCTGTTTTACAAATATCTGATCTACAAATTTAAAATTCTTAAGTCAAAGTTGTAGATTAAAAGCATAACTTTGAATCTGGAAAATATTTACTGGTCTAGTGTTGTCTCTCTATTCAGGACCAGAGCAGTGATACTTTAACTACTTATTTAATTATATGATGGTGTGGATTCACTCACTGTAAATACTCAATATTTGGAAATTTTAAAATTAACAATTTCCTATTTGTGGACGAGAATAAAATTATTTTCTTCCCACTTCTGCCTACCCCCAAGAATTCTAGCTTTCTAACTCAAAACCCTTTTTGACTACGAATTGTAATGGGACAAGAATAGCTGTTACTTTTCAAAATGACGGTTTCTCATAGGTGAAACAGAGTAATCAAATTGCCTGGGACATGTCCTTTCTATTCTACCCTAAATCATAGTACAACCCAACATAATTATTATGTATTTTAAGCATATTTATTACAGCAGTGCCTAAGAACTAACCAAGAGTGGGGACTCATTGTGCTAGCCTTGTACAAATGCAGAGTAGCAAACAGTCCCTGTCCTGAAGAGCTTACAATCTAAATAGACAAGACAGATACCACAAGGAAGAAAAGTTATAACACACAAGCAGAGTAAAAATGTGATAGCAGAAAATGTCATGTTAGTCCCATGATTCTTTTGGAAGGGAAAGATGGGAAGGGAGCAGAGGGAAAGAGTGACAGGTATGGACTGAAGCTGAAATGAAGACACTGTAAGGTAAGCCGAGGTTGGAGCAAAGTCAATGACTGTCATAGCCAATAGTCATAACTGAAGAAAGTTCTCTGAATATCCAGAGCTCCTTTTCTTTTTTTGTGTGTGGCTACTTCTGCTCCTACTAGCTGAAACTTTTGGCTGGTTCCTTTCTGCAGTTTTCCCCCAAACCTATTGTGATAATTGGGCCTATAAATTTACTCTAATTGTGAGCTCAACTGTAAAAGTATGTGGAAGTTCATAAAATGGTCAGAAAAACATATAATAACAAATTTGATGGGAAAAGGGAGGAAAAGGAAACAGAAAATCTGAATTAATCTAAACAAAAAGACCTTCTGATATAGCTCAAGTACTATGTTAAAATAATGCTTAATAAATACAGAAGATGTGGAACTGGAAATTAATGAACCAAAACTGGTGTGTCAGATATTAGGCCTAATTGGTGACAAAATGATGGGATGAACTATTTCACCCATCTCTGCCTTTTTGGGTCCTTAAAAAAAGAGGTTTTGTGGGAAACAGATAGAAGCTATTGGCTGCCACATCCACCATTTCCTAGGACCCTGGGCCTTCATCATCATTCTGACATGACCAGACCTGGGAGAGATAGCCAGATGACATCGTGACCCCTACCAGCTCAGTTGAATCCCAAACATCATCTGAGATTAAACAGAATTGGACTTCAACAATGGCAACAACTCTAGTCCATCTCAATAACTTCTCTTTTTCCCCAGAAGGATGGTTATTACCATCCTTAGTACAATCTAAGAGACTGCCAAACAAGGGTCCTTCTAAAATTATCTTCAGCTAAAGGGAAAGGGATCAAGAAATGTAAAATAAAAGCCTTACTTAATAGTTTACATTTCAAATGCTTCAACTGTTTTTCCTTATTTTCTATATCTTTAATAATAGATAAGAGGTACCAACGGGGTACAAATGCTTCTGGAGTTCATTGGGTCTCTCCTGAACCTTTCTGGGTTTGGGGAGCTGCCGTTTTGGGTAGATGGGTGACCCCAACTGGATACCTGTTTTCTCACTCCTCTTTTACCCTCCCCATGCAGCAGACTGATATAAATTAGGACATTTTCCAACATAGCCCCATTATATTTTCAACAACAGCAAAATAAATCTCAAGAACACATTTGAATTTTTTTGTTGTTGAAACTCTCTCTTAACCAGGAAAATTTTATTAATATGTGAGCTTCCTATGAGTACTCTTTCATATCCACTATTTGCAGAGCCCTACCAAAAAGAGAGAATATTTCTGCCAGTGATATCAAAACATCAGCTAATAAGCACTTATTATTCCATAGGGGCACTATGGAAATGCCCTTTTCTGGGACAACAGTTACCTCCTAGAATCATACTTCATTGGACCAAAAGTCACTTAAGCTGGTACTGCTTATAAATCTAAGTGGTGCTGGTGGGTAGCTATGAAATCTGTAGACAAAAAGTTAAAAGAAAGAAATGAGTTTCAGTTGCTGTGATATCCATATTCACTAAGGAGCTCTGCTCTTGTTAAAGATTTTCTTTGTTCCTTTGAAATATAGCTATCCGTGGTGGTCACGATCACAGAGAGAGGCAATTTCTCAGATAGCTAAAATCAGTCCCATGAAGGGTTTTACATACTAGTACACACATTTTAAACTGCACTTTGTTTTCAATGAGGAGCAAGTGTGTTATTTAGCATATAACATACTGCAGTTTTGTAGCCGTTCTCTTCTCTCCACGTTTTTCTTCATCTCTCTTCATAGGCCAAACAAAGGTACCCAATGAATTGTCTAACAGAGTTTGCTGAAATATATACAGTATTTAAGCATTAGATAAAAACTAGTTTATTACTTAGTTATAAGTAGTATAACTCATGTAATATATTTATGTAGGATAAATGCACTTTGTAATACATTAACACAACAACTGGAAGGCCAAAGCTGTAATTTTGTGTAGCAGAATACAAGTGTTACAATGTGAAATTTTTCAGTTCTCCTCAGTGGTGAAATATATTAAGTTAAAAAACTAAACCATGGTAAAGGTAACTGACTAATGGGGATTAAGGGCCTGATTCTGTAAGGTGCTGAGTGCCCGCAGCTCCCATCAACCTCAATGGTATTAATAGCAATTCACAGTTTGTAAGACTTGGTCCTAAATTATTTATAAACTAGTGGTGCCTCAAACATACATGCTCGCTAATTTAATTATAATGACCTGAGTTTGAATATTTTGACTAACAGTACCAGTTAAAACTGACCTGCTATAATTGGTGCTATAGTTTCCTTAATGATTCCTTTATGCTAATATATGTATCTAATTTAAACACTAGAATTTTGGACCTATAGACCAGATTTCATTCCACATAGGAGAACTAGGGTGAAGGTGCAGGAAAAGGGCAAGAAGAATGATCTTAAAGCATGGAAAAACTCTCATATGAAGAGAGACTGAAAAGTTTGGAATTCTTTACTTTAGAAAGGAGATGAATAATAGGGGACGTGATAAAAGATTACAAAACTGTGAATAGTATACAAATGGTAAAATTAGAACTTCTGCTCTCACTGTGTCATAACACAAGATTAAGGGGTCATCCAATGAAATTTAAATGTGGAAAATTCAAAACCAATAAAATGAAGTACTTTTCTATACAACATGTAATTAGACTGTAACTCGCTGCCAGAAGACATCATTATGGCCAAGAATTTAACATAATTCGTAAGGGGATTGAACATTTATAATGTTATAATGAATATCTAGAATTGTAATAAATAACATTAACAAAATGTTGTGGAAGAGATATTAAATGAAGGGTTAAATAGTAGATTTGGGAGATATTTTTTGTATGAAACATATTCGGCAAAAAAAATGCAGATTTAGTGACACCAAAAAGTTTCATGAATTCATGTCTGTTTCCTAACAAAACAATTTGGTGAAACTAAAACTAAAAACCAATTCTGAAATAATTAAAACATTTAATTCTGACATTGTTGAAACAAAAGGTTTCAATTTGTAATGACTTTTTCTTCCAAAATTTTAAAATGCTAAAAGTAGAGCCAAAACATTTCATTTGATCCAAAATGATTTTTTCTTACTTTTGATTTGCCAAAAATTTAGGAACTTTCTTTTTGGTTCAGTCCAAAATGTATGCATTTGTGAATGTGTGGTTGTTTTGAACTTGCCAGTGAACCAAAAACTCCATTTTTTACACAATTCTATTAAGAATATTAAATACGTAAAAACAACCACACTGACCCAGGCCAATGGTCCACGTAGCCCAGTAACTTGTCTTCTGGGGGCCTGTGCAAGATGCTTCAAAGAGAGTGAACAGAACAAGGCACTTTGTCATGTGATTCACTCCCTGTCATCCAGTCCAAGTTTCTAGCAGCCAGAGGTTTTGGGACATTAAGAGGATGGGGTTGTGTCCTGACTATCTTGTTTAATAGGATTCAAGGCTTCAGCTAATTGCTAACAATTAGAGATCAAAATGAGCTCTAATGTGGGAGGCTGATTACCCAACACCTATTCGAGGGATTCTTGCATCTTCTTCTGAACTGTTTGGCACTGGCTATTGTCAAAGCTAGGAATTGTAGAGAATTGATAAGGGAGGAAAAGGAACACAAGAAAAAATCTATGGTCAAAGTTAAGGACCATAATAAGGTGTTGATTAAGTATTCCAGGGGAAAAAAAGAAGCCTGACAATGATAGATAGAGATAGTAGAATTATCAATAATAATGCAAAAAAGGTAGAAGTGTTCAATATATATTTCTGTTCTGTATTTGGGGTGAAAAAAAATCAGATGATGTCATATCACGTGAGGATAACATTTTTTTCAATTCCACCAATACCTCAGAAGGGTGTTAAACAACAGCTGCTAAAGACAGATATTTTCTATCAGCAGATCCAGATAGCTTGTATGCAAGAGTTTTAAAAGAGCTGGCTGAAGAGCTTGCTGAACTGTTAATGTTAATTTTTAATAAATCTGGGAACACTGGGAAAATTCCAGAAGACTGGAAGAAACCTATTGTTTCATCAATATTTAAAAAGGTAACTGGGATGACCCAAATAATTACAGGCATGTCAATCTGACATCTATCCCAGGTAAGATAATGGACCAACTAATGCTGTATTTGATTAATAAAGAATTAAAGGAAGGTAATATAATCCAATCAACACGTGTTTATGGAAAATAGATCCTGTCAGACTAACTTGATATCTATTTTTGATGAGATCACACATTTGGTTGACAAAGGTAATAGTGATGATGTAATATTCTTTGACCTCTGTAAAACCTTTGACTTGGTACTGCATGGCACTTTGATTTAAATAACCCTAGAACAATATAAAATAAACACAGTATTCATTAAATGGATTAAAAGCTGACTAATGGGTCCCAATATCTAATAGTAAATGAACAATCATCTTTGATTTGGTGTATTTCTAATGGTCCCTCAGAGATCTGTAATTGGCCTTATGCTATTTAACATTTTTACCAATGACTCTGGAAGAACACATAAAATTATCACTGATGAAGTTTGCAGATGGCACAAAAATTGGGGGAGTGGTAAATAATGAAGAGGACAGATCACTAATAAAGAGCGATCTGGATTGCCTGATAAACTTGGACACAAGCAAACAATATGTGTTTTAATGTGACTAAATATAAATATATACATCTAAGAACAAAGAATGTAGGCAATACCTACAGAATGGTAGATTCTATCCTAGAGAGCAGTGACTGAAAATTTTTTTGGTAGCATAGTGGATAATCAGCTGTACATGCTCTTCTAGTGCAACATTGTGGCCAAAAGAACTAATGAGTTCTGGGATGAATAAATAGAAGAATTTAAACAGGAGTAGGTTATTTTACTTCTGTATTTGGCAATGGTGGAATATTGTGTCCACTCCTTATGCCTACAGTTTAAGAGGGATGTTGATAAATTGGATAGAGTTCATAGAAGAGCCATGAGAATGATAAAAGGATTAGAGACCTTGCCTTATATTGGTAGACTTAAGGAGCTCAAACTGTTCAGTTTAACAAAGAGACAATTAAGGGGTGACTTATTAGTGGATAAGCACCTATAGAGGGAACAAATATCTGATAATGTGCTCTTCAGTTTAGCAGAGAAAGGTATAATACAATTCAATGGCTAGAAGTTGACGCTAGACAAATTCAGACTGGAAATAAGATGTTTGTTTTTTAACAGTGAGAGTGATTAACCATTGAAACAATTTACTAAGGATCATGGTAGATTCTTTATCACTGACATATTTTAAATAAAGATTGGATTTTTTTTTCTAAAAGGTATGCTTTAAGAATTATTTTGGGGAAGATCTATGACCTATGTTACGCTGGAAGTTAGACAAAATGATCACAGTGCTCTCTTCTGGTCTTGGAATCTATGAATCTATGCAGATACTGTCTTTGAGGGATCTTGGGTCTGATCTGGTATGGAAATTCCTATGTTCCTAGAAGACTGGAATTCTAATCCAAATAAACAACTTTGTTGCAGTGGTTGTTCTAATTAGACTCTGAAAAATGCCTTTAAAAACAGTGATGTTTAGGTATATTATTGTAGATTCTGATGAAAAATAAGAAAATTTAATATGTTAGTTCTATTTGTTTCTCATATGCTGTTCATGATCGTCAGGAAAGTTTCTATTTCCATAATACACAAAAAAAAGGAGACAAAGTAATCACCAAAATTGGTCAAAATTTTTAAAAAGGGGGAACCTAAAATTAGGCTCCTAAATTAATTGATTTTCAAACTAGCTGAAACAACTAGCAACCATTTATAATGGTACCCAATTTAGTATTTAAGTAAGGCTTGTCAAAATTTTTCCTTCCAAACTGTTCTTAGATGGAAAATTGAGTTTTCAACTAAACAAAATTTTTCACAAAAAGTTTCTGCTTTCTGTGGAAAATTTTCACTGGGGGCTTGGAACTCCCAAGAGAGACTGTGGTGCATTGTGGCAGACATAGTTCATCCAGGAAACCTGACCCAGAGAGGAGAAAGGAGGCATGAAGCACCCAAACTACAACTCCCATGAAGCCCCACATCAGCATTTCCAAATGGTTTATTTTTTAATTTCAGACAAAACAAATCTGGTTTTGTTGAAAAGTCAAAATTTTTAATGTACAAGAGGAACATTTTTCAACCAGTTCTAGATTTTGGAACCTAACTTCAGGTACCCATTTTAAAAAAATAGTAGCTATAATTTATGAAAGGGGTTCCAGTGATAATTATCAAATTCTGTTTTCCATAAGTCCCGCGAGCAAAGGAAATCTCAGGAGAAATCTTGTTCACATCAGAGTTTCAGGTCATTTTTTTATAAAATAAAGAGGTAAAGATAATGTTCAGATGGCCATAAGTATAATTCAGCTGCAGGAATCCTTAAAAAATTAATAGAAATTGTATGGTCCCTTCATCTCTCTGATCTGGGAATGGTAACCCAGATATTTGTTGAAGACTATATCTGCATACTTCTGATTCCTGTGTGTTGGGCTAACTCTTTAATGGGCTTTTATCAAAACCCCAATCCAAACTTATCTGTACTTCAGGGCACACAAAATTCATATCTGAATGCAAATTTTGTGACTTGGACCTTTTTTAGTTCGGCTATTTTCAGACATTTTGTATATGAATTTGCTGGCCTCAGCTCTGAATGATCTGATTCATACTCTTGGTGACTTCAGTTGCTGCCCTACTCTGTCAAGAAACAGAATATTCCAGGATAAACAGCAGTAACTGCATTGACACAACTGGAAGCTAAATCACAGTATGTCAAATAAAGAAGATAGAAGAAGGGGAAAAAACGACACTATCAGATTATGTTTCAAGTAAAAATGAGAGGAGGGTTTGTGGTATTTGCTATTACCCAAATAGTTCATGATAGCACTTTTATAATACCAAAGAAAAGGTTAGCATGAGAAAGTTTATAAATGCACAGAATGGATGGAAAAAACCTCTGAAACATTTACATTTGGTTGGGTTTAATAAAATATCTCCTGCAATCTATCATCCACAGGTAAATTGCTACATCTTTATGGAGCCCATTGACTCCAATGGGACTCTGCACTGGCTCTGCAAATTGCAGAAATAGTGAGAAGTTATATAGTTTTCTGGTCAGAAAAACTTCACTTTAAAGTCTTTGCTTTGTTAAAGAAACATACATTATCTTGGTTTATTGTATTGGATCACAGTATTTCAATACAGCATTGCAAGAATATTTCAGTTGATGTAAAATGTGACTTTTTAAATCATTACATAATATTCATTACGTCTGGCTTAAGATAATCAAACCTGACTTTAACTTTTATCCACATAAAGCACATCAAAATAAATGAATAATTACTTGTAGCTAACTAACTTTGTTTACTTTCGCAGAGGCACTTATCCTTTGACTGATCTTGTAAAATCTTGCTTATATGATGTATAGTGATGTGATCATATTGAACTGAATCTTTTCTGATTAAGGTGCTTTTTCATCAGCCTGATTACTTTTTGGTGGAAGAATGCAAAGGGGAAATTTGAGAGGTGCTTGTAAATATTCTAATTAAATTTTAATGCACACAATCTACTGCAACTCAGGACAAACACTCTGTGCGCAACAAGGAGCCACTTATAAAATAAACTGCAAAAATGAGTAGTTCTTGTCCTTTGATACCTTTATTCTTTGTTGTTCTTGCTGCCATCACTTATAAGTCTCCTTAGTAATAATAATATCAAATGAACTCTGAATACAACTTCCTTCATCTGTTGATCCAGCTTGAGAAAGCTTTACACTCGACAGTATTTCTGTGTCTGTCTGTATGTAATGCAATAGCTTTTGAATGCCACATCCAAACAGCTCCAAAATTTCAAGGCATGTTTGAGGCATTCTGATGTAGTGTTCACCCCATACAAGACTTGAGGTGGTTAAGGTGGCCAGGTGGGGCAATTAACTCCCCAGTCTGCCCTTGGAGGAGAAGCTAGGGAGCTGGGATTGATTAAATGAGGCTCAGCTGGACAGGAACAGGAGGGCCCTGTATAAAGCCTAGGAGCTGAGACCAGAATAAGGCTTCAGGGTGAGAGGTGATGATGGGTGGAGAGACTGCCAGATGTGGGTGCAGCAGCCTGGATCACCTAATTCTCAAAGTGGCCAGGAGGAGGGGCCCCTAGCGGTGAGTGGAT
The DNA here is from genome assembly GCA_007922155.1 of Mesoclemmys tuberculata. NCBI lineage: Eukaryota > Metazoa > Chordata > Testudines > Chelidae > Mesoclemmys > Mesoclemmys tuberculata. The sequence goes on along the minus strand of ML675624.1, from coordinate 54,011,646 downwards.
CCAATGAGAGGCATCAATAGGTAGAGCCTTATTGATTTTGGGGAGTATTAGAAAACCAAAAGGGAGAAAATTGGGAACAAATGGAGCCCCTAATATCTGAGTAGCACAACCTACAATTTCAAGCACCTCTTCAAGTGTCTATAATCAAACAGGTTGATAGCACTGATTAAATCTTCTCACATAATAACACCTCTGCTCATTTTCCCAGTAAAGAATGGAAAACCCCTGCTTTGGGTGGGACAGGAGGGTACGTGTGAGTTCCTGCCATGGGGAAAATGCAGGAAACCTGGAATGGGGGGATGAGGAAATGCAGGGGCATATGTAAGCCCTGGGGGGGGGGAGGAGGGGAAATAAAGGCCTGGTATGCAAAGAAGAGGGCCCACAAAGAGCACCTGGCATGTGATGAAGCCTGGAATGGGGGAAATGAGGGAGACACAAAACCTCTAGGAGGGTGGTGATTGGAGGAACTTACAGGAAGTCCCTGAAATAGAGAGGGATGGCAAGGTGGCACAGAGAGCTTGGATGGTGAATGGAGAGCTACAATGAGCCCCTTGTGTGTGCAGTACACTCAGCTTATGAGTTATGAACCGTGTGCCCCTCTAGTTAAATGACAAGTGGTTATGGGGCAAATTCAAGTTGTTTTTATAACCGGTATTACAGCCCCATCTGGTATCTTTAGGGATCCACTGTTTTAAATGAATGGTTTATGTTCAATTGTGTTCTTCTCCAAAAGGCGGGGGAAGAGGGGAGGCTACCACAGCTCATCCAGGATTAAAAAACAAGAGGTGATGATTAAGACAAATCATCCTGGTTGTAATGTCCCTGGAGAGGTACCACTCTTTGGGGAGGCTCAGATATTAGTTCAAACTGGATTCTCCAGAAACCAACAGCCAAAGTAAGGACCTTTGGATAACAAGCTTGAGTTTAAACTAACATTTCTGATCCAGCAAATGGACAGGATCTTCTGTCCAAGGGGGCTCCCCAATCCTTAGGGTAGAGTTGGAAGGGCTGATACCTACCCATGCCCAAGGTTGGAGCTGAGGTGGCCTCTTGTGAGCTTATTAGCATGCATGTACCTTTTAAAAATTGCTTTAAATATGTTTTCAGTGCAATGCTTCCACTCTAAAAAATAAATGTCCTTCCTTATAAAGAGTAGTGTGGTAACTTATTGGCAATTACATTTTCATTGCACTTGAAGAGACAGCAAAGCTCGGATGCTGGCCGGTGTAGGCAGGGAACTGTGCAGCCTGAAAAAATCCCAGTCTGGAGGGAGACAGGCACAGGTCTCAGCCCAAGGGAGGTGATGGCTGAGGAGGCAGGAGCCTAGTATGGGTGCCCTTAGAGGGACCACAGAGGAAGAATACAGATGCAGTTGCCTTGAACTTTGGCAGCATTCACCTTTATGGTTGGACACATTCACATGGATGTTTTCTCTAACATCCCTGTTGCAGGGCAGATAATCTGTGTGAGAAGCTGGGATGGAAACACACGTGTTGACCATTTCAGTGATCCTTCGACCAGCAGCTCTGCACTCCCTGGTTTCAGATGTGGAGCACATGTGGTGTGAGTAGGTCTGGGTGGGGATCGGAGAGGGGTGAAAGACTCAAACCCCACGTAGCTGCCTCTCTTCCCCCTTTCACAGAAGATGCTCCCTGAACTGGGCTTTACGGGCTCAGTCAAAACAGACCCAAAATTCCACAAAGCGACTTCATTATCCACCGTCAAACTCCTCTTCCAACTCCTTTGTCCTGATGCCTACGAAAACCTGGAAACCAGTTAGGCTGCTAGCATGCAGAGACCACTGCCTATCCTGCTGACCAATAGTGATACTGACACAGCGGAAAAAGGAGGAGAAACACATGGATGGATTTTAAGCAACAGGCTGCAATTTATATCAAACCTTATCACAAGGGAGTGGCACTACCCATACCTTCCTATACCAGACAGTCAAATAGTTCCATTTCAGGGGTTACAGGGCTCCTACTAAATAACCTGTAACTCAAGGTAGGGTGCCCTCAACCTACCCCTCAGGACTCAGCTCTCTTTGAGTCCTAGCATCCCCCCCATTGCATGGGGGACAGAGGGTGCAGAATGATGCCAAAACTCTCCCCAGCCACTCTCATCGCTGTCCTGATCCTGAATGAATAAGTATCAAATTTTCATGGTTCAAGGCCACAGGAGCGCAAGGTTTTTTTCAGTACTGTGGCAAATTTCTCTGTCTTCAGGAAGCTGCCACCTGTGGTCCCTAGATTTTTAGTGAGGGTTTTGCTTTTTTTACAGAGCACAAGTGTTTGTGTGCATATTCCTTCAACACCACATAAGCTCCCTTTCTCTTCTGGTCCATTTTGAGTACCTTCATTCCAGGGACACTGCTCCTGTGGATAGTCAAATGGCCTTTAAGTTCAGTGCATGCTGGAATCTGACAGCAGCTGCAGCTCACTTGGTCTAAAAGTACCAAAGGCAACAATGAATGTCTTCCTAAATAAAATAGAGTCCCTCCCAGAGCTACAGACCTATGGTAGAGCATTTAATAACCCAGTTAGGGCGTATACTGTTATGGGTAACCTGTCATCCCTCCAACACTTGTCTATCCATTACCACCCTTCCAAAAGCTTCCATACTACAAAATGCCCATATGGGTTTAGGATACCCACCAGCAAACTCTAGTAGGACAGGCCCAATAGGGCTGATACCAGACTCACATAGAATGCCCATCTGGGTCCCACCACAAAGTTTAGGTGCCCCGTGATGACTAGTAGGTCCCTCAATATAATTTTCTTCACTCTTTTGAGAGCCTGTAGCAGTGTCCTGACAAATTCTAGCTTCTCTGCAGTTTATTTAGAAGTACCCTGAACTGTGTCCATCTCAATGCCCGGGTAAGTTAAACTTTGGGCAGAGCATTCTATCTTCTTCATGGTGAGGGAGCACTAGAGGTGCTCAGCTTGGTTCCGGTTGCCTGGAGAACATATGTTCAGCTGTCTCTCCCTAATCCTCTGGCAAATAAGAAGTCATTGAGATAGTGCACTGCATAACGCAGGGCGATCACCTACTATAGCATAAATCTTTCAAATGTGGCACAGGACACTAAGCACACCATGGGCACAGCTTTATCAAGTGGTCATGGCCTTCAAACTGAAACCCAAACAAGTTAAAGTCCTTGGAATGCACTGGAAGCAGCTGGAATGCAGTCTTGATGTTGCATTTAGCTGATATCACCCCTGGGGCATTCTCTTTAACCATGACTGCTGAATCAAATGAGAAATAGCTTACTGAACAAAGTTGGGGGTCAATATAATCATTTACCAGTGAGCTCCACGGTAGGACAAGTGATAGATAAGCCTGTATTCCCCCCTTTGAGGGAGTCATGAGCAATTAAGGCACGGGAATGGGATTGATGCTTTCCTTGCTGCGATTTCCATGGTGATTTTTCCCCTTACTATATATTAAAAGACTTTAACAGACTTCAAGTTGTCTGCCCAGGAGTGCCACCGCACTCGCTCATATGGGATTTGAAAGACAACCAAAAATCCATTCCATAAATAAACTAAATCTTTGTCCAAGAACAAATTGCATAACACCTGTATCTTAACTGGAGAAGAAGCCTTTCCCATAATTACTGCCTCTCCCATAGTATCCTAAAGCTCTGGGTCCTTTCCTACCACTCTGCTGGAACTGTCCTTTACCCCCGTAACAGAAGAAGGAGCTATGCTGACCCTTGCACTTCCTACAGCAGTGTTAGTTTTTGCATTGGGAACAAAAACATTTCCCATCATTAAATACAAAGTATATGTTTGCTTTTATTTCTGCATTTTGAAGCTGAGATTTTGGCACTGGCAACCTGCTTTCTGTGAATGTCAGCTGGGCATGGCAATAAAGAGTTATACATTCCAGCCAAAATTTCTGGTCTATTTTACCCCAGGGTAATTCGGGTTGGGGGGGACTTGCCCTCTCTCATAACTTATCTGTGCTGCTTCACTGTATATATCATAAGCCCGTGCTATTAACTCCACATACTTGAATGAGGAAATACATCTCTTCGAGCTCCTCACACAAATTATAATTTCATAAATACAGAAGGCCAGAGATCAGTTTTCAATACCTTAGGTCTGTAGAGTTTGTCCTCATCTTTTCTGTTCTTATTGCCCCCTTCCTTTGTCTGCTCTTCCCTAACGAGCAAAGTAAATCCACACATACACACCCTTCCAAATCTTTTCCTTAATCCCTTTAGACATCTGATTTCTGAGGGTCCAATCAGATTCCACATAAAATCCAGGGGTTTTAGCCTCTGTATCTCCCATTTGTGTCTTATTAAGAATTCTAGCACCTGGTGAAGAGGGGCGGCTTTGGAAGGGGATTTTCCCCAGTCTCTTAGTATTACTTTGTGAAATGTCAGTCCTGCCCCCAAATCTGTAACAGCATCCCCCCTTCTCTGAGACGGGCCCACTTTTATGCCCAGCCTATGGGACACTAATGCCAACAATTTGGCCAGGCCAGGTCACATCACTTGAGGAAGGTATGTCAGAAGGAGGAGCAACTTGAGCCTTCCCCATGAGCACTAAGGCTCGCAACCCCTTCCTTGTCTGTGGGCCTTTGACGAACGCTGTTTCTGTTTCCTAAGGTGACCTGCTGGACTCTTGGTGGGTTATGGGAGTGAAGGCGCCGGCACAGGGACAATCATGCTATCCTCATTCACCTCAGTAAGGCTCAGATGATCACTGTCTCCAAATTTGAACTCCAAATCCCTGCTAAAGGGTTCAGGACCCCATCCAGAAGAAATCAATTCCTCCGGCTCACCACTGTTCACAAAGCCAACTGATCTCACTGAGGTCTGGCTCCTGTTTAGCTGTTTCCTTCATCCTGTGACTCTTCATCCATGTTGGTTTCAGGTCCTAACCCAGTCTCCACTCCTGTGAAGACTGAGCACCTCCTTCCCCAGGAGGGGGTGGTAATCCCAGGTCCACAATTCCCCAGAAAAGCTGCCTGAAGGAACCCTCACCCATCTCTGAGGCCACCATGCTAAATGCCTGCAATAGGGCAGTCCTGGGTCTCTCTGATGCCTGTGGTAGGGCACCTTGTCTACCTATCTACCTACCTGTCCCCTACTGGGCAGTCTGCCTAGCTTGTTCAGAGCTGCTTCTGGTACGGACACCCAAAGGGCCATTGGCCATACCCCTGGAGGAAGCCCCATAAGCCTTCCCCTCCCTGCACCAAAGCAAGAAGTATGTGTGTGTGTGGAGGGGGGTGGGGGTTGTAGCAGGACACAAGAAGCAACAGGGAAGGCAATGGACCCAGCCATAGAAGGCCTGCCCAGGGTCACAGGGCCCTTCCTAGCTGCCATCACAGCACCATGTTCCCCCACTCCCACCAACCTACCCCCTCATGAGCAGAGGGAAGGGAGGAGCCGGGGTTGCAAGCCCTACCCAGGCTGCAGAACCCCAAGACACAGAGGCTCCACAGGCTTCCCCATATGGACCTTCTCAAGAAGGGAGGGTGGGGGGGAACCCAAACGGAACCACTCCCTAAGGCAGCTCCTGCTGCGATTGTAGGTAGAGCCCCCTTGCTAGGGGCCAGGGGTCTAACCCACACGGTGGCACAAATATCTACCTGCTGGGCAGATCCTCTGGCCCCAGGGACAGAGCCCCCCAGAATCCTTATATGCCCTCTTCTGCATCCTGAGGACAACTGCTATTATTGCTGCTGGAGTGATGAGTAACCTTTCTCTGCTGGAATGGAGCCAAAAAAAGTTCCACATGGCCCTGTTCCAGGTTAAATCCTGGAAACTCAGGAATTCTAGCCAATCAGCCTCCTTCCTCCTCAGCTGCTCAGTGGGTACCAGATTCTCCAAGGGGGGAGATGCACTACCTGCTGTCACTGAGTGACTGTCTCTCTCCCTTGCTCCCGGGATTGTCCCTTTTCACTGCTGGCCCCATTAAGTTCCCCCATCCATTGAGGCAGGTGGGTGGTATTTGTCTCACTTTTTACTTGTACTCCCCATCTGTTTGAATCTATTTGTTGCCTCTTTTCTTATACTTAGAATGTAAGCAGCTTGGGGCAGTTTGTTCTGTGTTTGTACAGTTACTAGCACAATAGATACTGGTCTATGATTAGGAATCATAGGAGTTCTGGCAATACAAATAATTAATAATAATATGGTGCATTCCATGGTCCATATGAGTATGAGTGCAAGGGGAAAGCAGCAAACTTCAAGACAATTCTGAGGTGCAGTGGAACAATAACTGCACTTCCCAGAATCTGAGAACAGTCAAGAGTAATAACTAGCACAGGTTTTCGTTTGTATGTTTGAACACAAGAACAGTTGTATTGGGTCAGACCAGTGGTCCAGCTAGCCCAGTATCCTGTCTTCTGGTTGTGGCCAATTGCAGGTACTTCAGAGAGAATGAACAGAACAGGAAAACATCAAGCGATCCATGCCCTGTTAACCATTCTTAGCTTCTGGCAAATAGGGACTAGGGACACTTCAGAGCATAGTTTTGCATCCCTGCCCATCCTGGCTAATAGCCATTGCTGGACCGATCCTCCATGAATTTATCTAGTTCTTTCTCTAATCCTATTTTATCTAGTTCTTTCTCTAATCCAGGTTGACTGGACATTGTGTGAAGGAATACTTCCTTTTGTTCATTTTAAACCTGCTGCCTATTAATTCCATTTGCTGACTCCTAGTTCTGGTGTTATGAGAAAGAGTAAATAACACTTTCTTATTTACTTTGTCCACACCAGTCATGATTTTATAGACCTCTATTATATCCCCCCACCCTTAGTCATCTCTTTTCCAAGCTGAAAAATCCCAGTCTTATTAATCTCTACTCATATGGATGCTGTTCTATGCCACTAATCATTTTAGTTGCCCATTTCTGTATCTTTTTCAGTTCTGATATATCTTTTTTTGAGATGGGGCAACCAGATCTGCATACAGTATTCAAGATGTGGGCATACCATGGATTTATAAAGAGGCAATATGAAATTTTCTGTCCCATTTTCTATCCCTTTCCTAATGATTCCTAACATTCTGTTAGGTTTTTCAACTGCTGCTGCATGAGGTGACAACAAGAACCAGCTTGCTGTCAGGTTCAATTTATATGGATCCCTCAAATAAGGAGGGACAAAGATTGCTTTGCATACAACTTTGTTTTACTTGCAATAATTTATACATCAATTACAATTTAAAAATCACCATTGATTCTTATTTAATACAACAATTTAACTACTTAAAACATAGTCACAATTACAACTATACAATTATATTTACAAAGCTAGCTTATACTATAGGGTTATACTTATGCTATTATACTTACACTGCAACGGTGAGGTTTGTCAGCAGCAAAGCAGCACTTCAATTCTATTAGTAGGATTCCCGGGTTTACATCTGAGTGGAAAATACTGTCACACTCAGGTTACACATCTGAGTGGAAAATACTGTCACACTCAGGTTACACAGCCACACACTCTATACTTAGGTTTGAGCGGCAAGCTGGGGAGAGACGGTAGTAGATCACGCCTGCACGTAGAGCGATTCTGGTGCCCTTCCAAGATATGGGACATCTCCAGTTTACTTCCTGTTTGTGAACTCCTTATATCTCTTCCTCACAGCAATGTGCCCACTCTCTAGCCAATTATGAGATTCCTAAGAGCGATGAGGTGATTGCAGGCTGCACCCTGACACAGTGAAACCTACACAGCGAAACTTGATTTTATTTTTCTTAATTGTCCAGCTGCTGTTTGCTGTTGACAAAGACTCAGCCATCACAATACATGTCTGAATACTATTTAAACGAAGTTTACTGAGTTTCGAGTAACAGGTTTACCGAAACCTACAGGCCACATACTGACCTTCAGTACTTGACACCTTCTCCCGGTGCTTATCACAGAGATTTCTGACAAGACAAGGCTGGATGTTGTTACAAAGCAGTTAACATTTTACATCCAGGCCCAATGAGTTTATATTTCTATTAATTTAAAATGGAGTTGGGTCACTTTAATTATAAAATGAAACAATGTTACAACACTGCACATTGAGGGGATGTTTTCAGAGAACTCTCCACAATGATTCAAAGACTTATTTCTTGAGTGATAACAGCTAATATAGACCCTATAATTTTGTATATATAGTTGGAATTATGTTTTCCAATGTGCATTACTGCCATTTTGTTGCCCAGTCATCTGGTTTGGTGAGATTCCCTTGTAACTCTTTGCAATCTGCTTTGGACTTGAGTAGTTCTGTTGAGTAGTTTTGTCATCTGCAAATTTTGGCACCTCACTGTTTACCCCTTTTACCAGATCATTTATTAATATGATGCTCAGTACCGTTCTGAGTATAGACCCCTGGAGGACACCACTATTTACCTCTCTCCATTCTGAAAACTGATAATTTTGGTAACAATTTCTTTCTTTGAGGATTGTAAATCTCATACCCAGTACAATTGAAGCAGGTCAATTAACAGGGAAAAGAAAGCATTGGCAAACAAATTATTTGCGAGCCAATGAGAACAATTCCAGAATAATATATTTGATGAACAATGTCTCACCAGCTAGAGATATCATTCAGTAGTGGAGGGGAAAATATCAGTAGTGAAGTGGTAGGGAAAATCTTAGTGTCTCACCCTAACCCAAAGGCTGTCTCCATTTTTGGTATGTGTGTTATAGCAACACAAGAGTGCTTCTGAGCACAGAGGAAAGTCCAGTGCTGATTGGCTGATGCTGTGGCTGTGATTGATAATAGCCTAACAAAGCCACCTGTGTTTGCACTTATGGCTTAATTTTGAACTTCTTGAAGTTTGTCAGAGAAATAGCTAAATCAATAACAGAAACATGCACAATTTATGAAGAGCTGCTCATGAAGTGAAAGAATGGTGCTAGCGGCCCTTTAGTTGAACAGGATGGAAAAATGTTAAAGCATCAGTCGTTTCATTATTTACAACCACAGTATATAAAAAAGGCAGTAAAGCTGACTGCAGCATAGTGCTTCTAGTATGCTTTAAAATTTTCTAGACATGTACATCTCCCTTATACAGTAATGTGTTGCACTCTACAGTTCCATAGGTACAAACATTACCTATTTAATCCTCATAACACTCCTATGAAGTTGTGTATTATGCTAAAGGTGGAGAAAGTGATTAAAAGGTAGGACTTCCTAGCTCCTAGCCTCATAGTCTGAAAGATCCCCACTAAGGGGATGAAATGTTTTGGGTTTTGTTCAGTGATACACAGGATTTATCTACAGTACTATTTACAACAAACCATGGGCAACAAACTTTCATTGCTTGGTGGATAGGCTGGATCTCCCTTATGAACAAAATTCCCATAGGTGAGTCCCTCTAGAATTTTACACCTTGTTTTGATGAGGGATGTGATAATATAAAGACATTTATAATATGATGATTTAATTCACATAGCTTCCTTTAAGATATATTTATGATTATGTATAAAATTACAATTTAAAAAAAAATCATTTCCATTCAGTTGTGTAATAGTTTGAAACTGTCGGTACTGGTGTTTGGTAACAATAATAATAAACCTTTTTTACTCATGCTTCCAGTGTTTCACATACTTAAATTCAACAGAATAGCACCTGATGTCACTGAAAGTAAATAAATCCAAGTCCCTTAACCTTTCCCCATAACTTAATGTGACATTGGCCTCCAGGGGAGCCATGCTGAGAGAGCTTAAACAGGGCAAACTGCAAAGAATGAAGCAGACAAAGCCCTAAATACTGGCTAAAGCAGACAAAGCCCTAAATACTAAATGAAATTCTTCCATAAGATATACCAAGCCATCAGCAAACAGGTTCTGATGACATCACTGGTCATTCAATAGACAAAAACTGTTTCCTTAAGACTATCTAGCCCTTTGGCTAGCACCTAGACAGCCAAGTCAAATATGATGGGGATTACTGAAACTCTTTATCCATCATATGTAAAAAAGTTCTACCAATCCCCCCAAAAACCAGACACATCAACAAACAGGTCAATGAATAGTTCAGATCTTACCCAAATGCATACTTAAAGCCAGTGCTGCTTAACTAAACTAAAATGTATTAAAAAAAGGAAAGATGGTAATGGTTAAAAGGTCATACACACAAGGTATCCATACACACAAGAAAATAAAGCTCTTAGGGAAGTTTCAAAGTAGAGATGATAACTGAATTGCAAAGTACTTAAATTGCCAAGTCTCTGAAACTACCCAAACAGCTTAGAGGTCATCAGCCCTTGTTAAGAGCTTCTTTGTTAGAAATCTAGTCCAGAGAAATGAAGACTAAATAGTCCATGTGCTGAGTTTGTTCAAATTTTCCCATGAGAATTAGCAGGGTGGTTCCAACCTGGTGCTGGGATCTCAATCTTGCAATCCAAACTTTCCCTGACAAGTTCAGACAGCTTTGAGATAAAAAGGATCAATCCACTAGAGTCTTTTATAGATCTATGCAGGCTGACTGATATTTTCCTGACAGCAAGTATCTCCTTGAACAATTAACAGATGATTACTTGGGCCTCTGAAGTGCCATTTCTTATATCCTGAGCACACCCCTAACTTGTTACATTAGCACAAGGTAATTGGTCATTTACAACCACTTACTGGTATTTACTACTTAAACTTCAAAGAGAAATACAAACATTAGTATTGTTACATTCAAAGTTCCATTTAAATGTTCATATGTTCCTTTTGAACTCTTATTCAATAGAACAGTGATAGACAGGAAAGCAATTTATCTACACTGCTAACCTCTGGCAAGAGATATGTAAATAACATCAAATAACTACCAACAATACACTTGCACATCAAAGCTCTAGTCTGCTTATCAGGAATGTCCCTTACTACCATTGTATTTACCTATCATATATCTTGAAAGGTCAGAGTTGGGTCATGCATTTTGCAAAGTTGCTTGGCTTTTTCGGGCCTAGAGTCATACTTAGATTATTCTGATGTGCTCCGTTCATATACAGTTTACAGTGTATAGTACATATAAGTATTTACTCTCTCTATAGAAAAACACTTCACCATACTGGAAGAGATTACAATGATAGCCGTTAAACTGAATGGGAGCTAGGCAAAGCGTGAAAGATAAGCAGCTATCAGTGTAACAGTGTTTCTTATGTTCACTATCGCATTAACAATACAGTATTGTGCCATCTCCATTTTTTTCTGTTATCCTATTCAGCAGACATTTACTCACATGCTTAATTTCAAACATCTGAGTAGAACATTTAGTTTTGTGTGTGTTCACATGTAAAATATATAAGTGTGCAAATGGAATCAGGGCCCAAGATTTACGTTCTTTGGGCACCTAAAGTTGTACTTACATTGGTGTTCCAACAATTGATTATCAATTGTTTTTATTTGCTAGTTACTACAAGGATTGTTTATTTCCCACAAACTTGAGCAGTAGGTTGAAGAGGTTCTAGGTAAGTGGAATCAAAAAGAGAAAGCACTGTTAGCAGTTTCTCTTCATGGGAACAGCACATCTGTCAAATTATAACATGACCCACATTCATCACAAAAAAGAAGCTTACAAGAAGTGGAAGTTTGGTCAGATGACTAGGGAGGATTATAAACATACTGCTTGAACATGCAGGAATGAAATCAGAAAGGCCAAAGCACAATTAGAGTTGCAGCTAGCAAGGGATGTGAAGGGGAACAAGAAAGGTTTCTACAGGTATGTTAGCAACAAGAGGAAGATTAAGGAAAGTGTGGGCCCCTTACAGAATGGGGGAGGCAACACAGTGACAGAGGATGTGAAGAAAGCTGAGGTGCTCAATGCCTTTTTTGCCTCTGTTTTCACATACAAGGTCAGCTCCCAGACTCCTGCACAGGCGGCACAGAATGGGGAGGAGGTAAACATCCCGTAGTGCTGAAGGAACAGGTCCACAACTATTTAGAAAAACTGGACATACACAAGTCCATGGGGCCAGATGCAATGCACCCAAAGGTCCTGAGGGAGTTAGCTGATGTGATTTCAGAGCCATTGGCTATTATATTTGAAAGCTCGTGACAATAGGGGGAGGTTCCAGATGACTGGAAAAAGACAAATATAGTGCCCATCTTCAAGAAACGGAAGAAAGAGGATCCAGGGAACTATAGGCCGGTCAGTCTCACCTCAATCCCTGGAAAAATCATGGAGCAGGTCCTCAAAGAATCCATTTTAAGGCACTTAAAAGAGAGGAAGGTGATCATGAGCAGTCAACATGGATTCACCAAGGGCAAGTCATGCCTGACCAACCTGATTGCTTTCTATGAAAAGGTGACTGGTTCTGTGGATGAGGGTGGACGTGATATACCTTGACTTTAGCAAAGCTTTTGATACAGTCCCCCAGAGTATTATTATCAGCAAGTTAAAAAAGTATGGGTTGGATGAATGGACTGCAAAAAGGATAAAGAATTGGCTAGAGCAAAGGGATCAATGCGTATTGATCAATGGCTCCATGTCTAGCTGGCAGCCGGTCACAAGTGGAGTGCCCCAGAGGTCGGTCCTGGTGCCAGTTTTGTTCAACATCTTCATTAATGATCCAGAAGAGGGGCTAGATTGCACCCTCAGCAAGTTTGCAGATGACACTGAGCTAGGGGGTGAGGTAGATACCCTGGAAGGGAGGGATAGGATACAGAAGGACCTAAACAAATTGGAGGATTGGGCCAACAGAAATCTGATGAGGTTCAACAAGGACAAGTGTAGAGTCCTCCACTTAGGACGGAAGAATCCCATGCACATCTACAGACTGGGGACCGACAAGCTAGGCAGCAGTTCTTCAGAAAAGGATCTGGGGGTTACAGTAGATAAGAATCTGGATATGAGTCAGCAGCATGCCCTGGTTGCCAAGGAGGCTAATGACATATTGGGCTGCATTAGTAAGAGCATTGCCAGCAGATCACAGGAAGTGATTATTCCCCTCTATTCGGCATTGGTGAGGCCGCATTTGGAGTATTGTGTCCAGTTTTGGGCCCCCCACTACAAAAAGGATGTGGACAAGTTGGAGAGAGTCCAGCGGAGGGCAGCAAAAATGATTAGGGGGCTGGAGCACAAGACCTATGAGGCAAGACTGAAAGAACTAGGCCTGTTTAGCCTGCAGAAGAGAAGAATGAGGGGGGATTTGATAGCAGCCTTTAACTACCTGAAAGGGGATTCCAGGGAGGATGGAGCTAGGCTGTTTTCAGTGATGGCAGATGACAGAACAAGGAGCAACGGTCTCAAGTGGCAGTGGGGGAGGTCTAGGTTGGACATTAGGAAAAAGTTTTTCACTAGGAAGGTAGTGAAGCATTGGAATGGGTTACCTTGGGAGGTGGTGGAATCTCCATCTTTAGAGGTTTTTAAGCTGCGGCTTGACAAAACCCTTGCCGGGATGATTTAGCTGAGGATAGTCCTGCTTTGAGCAGGGGGTTGGACTACATCACCTCCTGAGGTCCCTTCCAACTCTAATATTCTATGATTCTATGACCCATGACAGTGCTTCTTGAACTGTCATTTCTCTAACTAGAAGGGACTATACAGACTAATTTGACTGTTATAATGTATGTTATTGGTATATTTTATTCTGTAAATTTAAATAAAATTCTTTTTAAATAACTAGGCCCATCATATTTCAGTATATTGTGAGGTGACACTGGCAAGGTAGCCATTCTGATTAACAGTATTTTGAAATTTCCACAATGCTGTACTACATTACAGTGTCACATTTCTGGAAAAATAAAGAGTATCACATTACAAAGACTAGTGGTAGAGTAATGCGAATAATACAGTCCAATTTTATGTAACACACAGGAAAATGGGAGGAAAAACATAGATAAGAAGTCAGTGGTACTGGAACAATTTGTATAGTGGGAGTGCTGAGAACCACTAAACCAAACTATAAACCCTGTATACGATGGAAACCATTTCAAGTCATACCCTCAGCACCCTTAGTTCCAGCACCTATGTAAGAAGTTGTTTTCTAGATCTGCCAGGGGCAGTGGTGAATTCTCCATCTATTGATGTCTTCAGATCAAGATTGGATGTCTTTCTGGGAAGTATGAGTTAGACAAACACAAGTTATTGGACTCTGGGGTGAAATTCTACCACTTATGTTATACATGAGGTAACTCTAGATGATCTAATAGTCCATTCTGGCCTTTAAAAAAATCAGTGAATCTTACTCAAATATATACTTTCCCTATGTAAACACGATCCTTCTGTTATTAGAATCAATAGGGGCTTTGCCATTGACTACACTGGGAACAAGAGTGAGGAATATAAAGAGGGAGTATCACATTTTTAACCCTTTGCAAAAGTACTGAAGACAGCTAAAAAGAAATATGTTTTTTCTTGCAGACAAAGCATTGCAGGTTCTCCAAACATCTCCAGTATAATGCATTAGCGCCATCTTAAGAAATATACAAAACTCTGCAGAAATTGTAAGCCTGTTCTAGCCTTTTCTGTTGAAGGTGTAATCCACAGAATTGAGAACCTACTCTGGAAGCTTCATGAGAGAAGTCACTGCTAATTATGGTAACCAGCAGAAGATGACAGAAGGGCAGACCATTAAAGCATCACTTAGATGTTTGGGATTCCTACTATTTTTAACATATTGTTGGCCCTTTTGCTGACTCAGAATACTAATGACATGTTTACCTCCACCCTCCTTCTGTGGGAAAAACAAGATAGGAGAGGAGCCCAAAGCCAACTGAGCCATGATCAAGGAAAAGTGGGAGAGAGTGACTTGGAGAAGGGATAGCTGTTCCTTCTTTATTCTCATTAATTGGAGTGAGCTGTTTAAGGGATAGTAAAATCTTAGATAGGGCAATTTAATGTAAGATTCATGGCAATAAGAAGATTGAGGCAAAGTGTTTATTTTATGGATCAGAAATTGAATCATATGCCCTTATTCATATTAAATTATTCCTTATGCCATGAACTGTCTGTTGTATTAATTTAGATGGAATATATGGCCCAAAGGTGTTAACATAATCCAGTCACTGTCCGACATTAAACAGTGTTTACCAAGATTCAGGGATTTGTATAGAGAGACCCAGTCTGCTTAGTATTATGGCAAATACACTATCAAATTCCATATCACCTTCTATTAAAGATGCAGAAAAGAAGGGAAACAGAGTATTTGAAATGTAAAATATTAAGTAAGGAATTCATTTTAACAATATTTCTGTTCCTTTTCCCTTTAGCTGGAAAGAGGTTTAGAATGAAACCCCTCCTGTTTCACTGTCTCTTAGGTGATAAAAAACAATAGTAACTGTCCTTTTGGGGAAAAGAGAAGAAATTAGCTGAGATGAACTGGAGTTTTTATTTCCACTGCTGCTGTTAAATTTAGATCCTGCTTCATCTCAGGTGGTGGTTGGAATTCAGCTGAAGCTAGTACAGGTGGCAATATTATCCAGGTCCCTCCCTTAGCTCAGTCTGCTCAGGACAACTTTCAGGATGAAAGGTCTGGGGTACCAAGAGGTGGTGGGAGTGGCAGCCATAATGATGAGGCTTTCTTCAGTAGCCTCCATCTGTTTTTCCCTGTTCTTTTCCCCAAGTCTCTTTCTTTAAAGGTCCCATAAAGGAGTATTGGGTTGAATAGCCCATCCCCTCATTATTTTGTCCACAGATGAGGCCTAATACCTGACATGCTGAGTTTGGTTCATTCATTTCTAGATCCATATCTTCTGTTTTTAGTAAGCATGATTTCCATGTTGTGCTTCAATGAGATCAACATGGCTTTTTGTTTGGATTAATTGTCTCTCTATGGTTCTCTTGCATCAGAAAATAACATTCATTATTGAAAGCAACTTAACTTAGTTTCTATTATTTGTTATTATAAGTTGTGGTAATAATTTATGAACTTTTGTATACTTTTTTACAATTGAGTTTACAATTAGGATAATTTTGTAGGCCCAGTCATCACAGCCGGTCCCATTAAAGTCAGAATCAGGCCCTGGAGCTGTGTGAACCTTTTATTACAATCCTAAAATAAGTCCTGGTTACTAAAAGTGTTGTTGATGTTTGTAGACTTTTTTCATTGAATGTGGGCAGTTCGAAGTTAACTGTGAGCTCCAGGACAAGATTTACAGCTTTGTTTGAAACTAGACAAAATATGGTGTCTATAGTTACATTTCTCATCATTTTTTTTTTTACTCATTATCCTCAAAATAATTATAAAACACATTAGCTAGTGTTGAGTGGAAATATTTGGTGTGGTAGAACATACCAGTCCATTTGCATAGTATCCCATATTCAGCCATAACTGAATTTCTGCTGAATAGTTTTATTTCTTTCTCCTCTTCTTTTAAATAACATTCAGAAAAAAAATAGTATCAATTTAAATAGACTTTGATGTATTCCATTCTGCTAATCACACAAATTATAAAATTATTAAATGCTGTTCTTTAGTTCTGTAACCAATTCTGCTCAAAAAGAAAAAGGTCACCCAACTGATTACTTTACCTGTAGCTTCACCATTTATATATTACCAGTTCCTTCACCTAATCCCAGACAGTGAATGTATTTCACTTTGAACCAATGAATGATATGTTTCTTACTTGCTCAAATATATGTTCAAACATATTTCCAGCTAAAACAAAATTATCCAGGGACATACTTTTTTTGTGAGACTAGTGAAATGCCTAAGGGTGATTGAAAAATGGAAAATAATGGGAGACTCTGAAAGCAAAACTCATTAATAACTTTTAGTTTTAGAACTCACTAGGATATATTGCATGATGATACTATAGAGCTACATAAAACAAGGTTCAGAATTAATTTAGGCTTCTGCTGTTGGAAAAAGACTACTTAAAAATACTTTATCTCCTTCCTGTGTGTTTTAAAATACTATTTTGGGAACAAAGAATTGAACTTTGATGTTTTGCTTTGGAAACAACTTTAGTTCAATGATGTATTTAGAAAAGTGATTGTGATTGGCTTTGTTCATTGGTGGCACCACCTAGGGGTTAGGTGATAGGCCTCTGTTTGCCTTTCCCCTGGGCCATCTTCATGCGTATTGGTGATCTGTCTTTTATTGGCACTTAACTCAACCTGCTGGTCAGATTACCACTCAATTTCCCCTGGAAGGAAGATATAGGCAGCTCTTGAGCCCCACCAGTGTCCATTCTCAGCTGAGGACTTCAAAAGACATTTTTCCTTTCCTTCCTTCCCCATGGAGGATCTAGAAAGCAAGAGTTTTGTGCCCTTCTTAATAGGGGGAAGCATTGGTAAGGGAGCCCAGTACTCCAACACCAGGAGGCTTTGGCCCAGGGCCCTGTAAGAGTTACCAAATGTCCATCATTCAGGAGTGCCTTAAGGCTGTCTCCCTGGACCACTTCTTACCACCCACTTTTTCTTGTCAAAATCTTACTATCTGTCATGAAGTAGTAGGAAGAAAAGTACTAATTGAGTCTTCAGCCTCTCTGGGCTCAGCAGGCAGGCTTTTCCTCCCCAGGAGAAGGTTTCTGTATCACCATTCTTGGGAGCTGTCTCTAGCTCCCTCTTAAACTGTACCTCTAGCTGGAGCATGCTCTTCAGGTGCAGCTGGGTGGGGTCATCTGGGTCCAAGGTTGTTCCTTAATCCTATAATGGGGAGAATGAACGTTAACAAAAAATTCAGTGCACAAAGAGCCATCATTCCACGTGCAACTTTTGCTGACACTAACTGAGGGCTACTTAAGAGCATGATATGGCCCATGTTACAGAACTTCTAGATCTCTTGCAATACTTCCATTCATGAAGAGGAAAACTTTCATCCTTAGAACCTGTGATTAGGCTGTCTGCATTTTCTTCCTTTCTCTTTCATGTGACTGTGGCAGGGCAATAACTCTAGTATTCAACAGCCTGAGGGTTGAAGTGTATTTATTATTTCTATTACACTAGCACCTAGAGTGGAGGCCTAACTGAAATAATGAAATCAACTACACTAGGCACTCTATGTGCACTATGTACTCCATGTACATTTAAGAGGAGACAGCTCTGCCTCAGAGAGTTTACTATCAAGAGACAGCACAAAGGGCTGGAGAAATTAATGTTATTATCCTCATTTTATAGAGGGGGAACGGAGGCACAGATATATTAAGACGGTGATCTTGCAATTTTTTGTAGGAGTGCAGATTGCTATGTCAGAGACTCTATACTATGCCAGAGATGCACTGAAATCATGGAGTTCCATGTGGGCACAGACATCCACTTGCACACAAGAAATTGCACGATCAGGACCTATGTGACTTGCCTAAGATCACACAAAAGGCAGTATTTGAACTGAACCCAGTCCTCCTACATGCTAGTCCAGAGAACATCCTCCCTCGTTTGTTTACATGTTCCTAACAAGTTTAAACATATAGGATTAAAGTTACAAAGCAGTTGCCTTTTTGATTATGGGATATGTTATTTCCAGCTTTGTATAATTGGGGAACAAGAATAAGGCTTTTAATAGCTGAGACTTAGGCACTTGAGACCCGCTGACTTGCAATGAGACTTAAGCACTTGTGAAAATTCTGTCACCATAATCATAGCATGTTTGATGTAGACACAAAAACAGTGAGAAATAGACACAAGAATATGGTTAAAAGAAGAGGTTGCCATTTTATTTAAAACCCATTACCTAGCTGAGGAAACCACACAGTGTAGTTCTCAATGGACACCAACAGACCTAATAGACTATAAACCTGAGAGTGAGTGGGAAGGCCCTGGCCCCTCAATGTCCTCAGGCCTGCCCTGGAGCCCTGGCTCGTGCCAGAATTCCAGCACACTCCCCTCCTTTGCTATAGAAGAAGGAGAAATGCAAAGAGGGGAGCCGCAAGCTGTGCAAGACACAGAGGCAATCCCTCTCTTTATGTATTGCCAGGTTCACAGCTAATGCCCAGGAATCCCACTAGGTTACAGGGACCTTAACTGGGCTTTTCTAATTCACCAACTGCACTGAAAACTTCCAACGTAGCAGAAATTGTAATTAACTCCCTCAAACTGGACCTGGATACTGGATGCAAGTTGGGAGGAAATAAATCACACAGCCAATTGCCATAGGCCTTCAATGATACTAGCCTCATTGAAGTAATAGGACTGTTTGTGTGAGTAAATGTTCTCCAGAATTACCTAGGCTTTCACAATAGAGTTTCAAGTTTTAAAATAGCTTTGTTTGGTTCACTCTTTGAGAGTATTTTCTCCTTTTAAATTGCAGTTGTTTGCTTTAATCAAAATTATAAATCGATATGAAATATTGGCCCATTCTTAATGATTAATATAAACGTGAAATAAAACAATACAGCAAGAAAAAGTGCATCATATATTTATGGATTTTGTTTGTTTCACTAGTACCTTTGAAGTTTCCCTTAAAAGTTCATTTAATCCATCCAGGCAATGATCCAAAGAGGCAAAGTTTCTGCTTTTGTGTAGTGTAAATGCTCAGTCAAGCCTTTAAAGCATCATGATTTATGGCTCATTGCAGAGATAGACCCTTTGATTCTGGAGGTTGCCAAATAGCAACACAGAACTGAAATGATTAATCAGTTTATTTAAACAAAACTCAGAAGCGACTGGTTTTCTCTGAGTGAGATGTAAAGTAGGAAAACCAGGGTTCCTACTACACTAAACAGAAATGACTAAAGATCATAAAATAGCTTATTGTCAAATGTGAATATAAAATAAAATAAAACTTTTACCATGCAGTTACAAATTTTTACTGGTTTGTTCATATATGGAAATAAATTAATTTGTCTGCTAATGACACCTCTTTTGCTTTTGGATTTCTACACCTTTAAATTTCAATTAATATTGGGTTACTGGATTGGAGAACACAATCCCTGAACGATAATAGTTTGAGTTCATGATCCCTCCATAAATAGGTCTGCATCCACCATAAATCATATGCGACAAAATTCAGAATTGCAGCTCATGGACAAAGTCCCCTCCTGAACTTCAACAGCCACCTCTATCTGCTGCACTGAGCTCATTTGGTTGGGATGTCACAGAGAATGACATCAAGGATCAGGAAACTCCTGCAATGACTTGTAAAGGGAAAGTCATGCCTTACCAACCTGATTGCTTTCTATGAAGAGGTGACTGGTTCTGTGGATGAGGGGAAAGCAGTGGATGTGATATACCTTGACTTTAGCAAAGCTTTTGATACGGTCTCCCATAGTATTCTTATCAGCAAGTTAAAAAAGTATGGGTTGGATGAATGGACTATAAAATGGATAGAGAATTGGCTAGAGCAAAGGGATTAACGAGTAGTGATCAATGGCTCCATGTCTAGCTGGCAGCCGGCCACAAGTGGAGTGCCCCAGGGGTTGGTCCTGGTGCCAGTTTAGTTCAAAATCTTCATTAGTGATCTGGAAGAGGGGGTAGATTGCACCCTCAGCAAGTTTGCAGATGACACTAAGCTAGGGGGAGCGGTAGATACCCTGGAAGGGAGGGATAGGATACAGAAGGACCTAAACAAATTGAAGGATTGGGCCAAAAGAAATCTGATGAGGTTCAACAAGGACAAGTGCATCCATCTTTAGAGGTTTTTAAGCTGAGGCTTGACAAAACCCTCGCCGGGATGATTTAGCTGAGGATAGTCCTGCTTTGAGCAGGGGGTTGGACTAGATGACCTCCTGAGGTCCCTTCTAACTCTAATATTCTATGATTCTAAGTCATTTTTCAGAGCAGAATTACAATTTCAGATCAAATTCATCTTCATTCATTTGAAATGAGACCTCACCTTCTGATTGAAGTAGAGCCTAAGATGTCTCAAGATATTAATACTATCTTGTTTACATTACCAATATATTCTCTGCAGCTGAAAAGGCATACTCGTACATTTTCAAAATGCATATTAATGGAAGATTGGAAGCTCTGTGGGGCAGGAACTGTCTTTTGTTCTGTGCATGTACAGCACCTACATAGTGGGGCCCTTGTCCATGACTGGTTTTCATAGGCACTAATGTAATACAAATTAATAATTAATAAATGTCCATGGGAGATATGCTATTAAATCCCTATGCATCATTTTGAAGATGAAATGGGTAGTGGGATGACAGAAAATTGTTTTCACTGGATACACAATGGACTCTCATAAAAATGAGAGAGACACTAAAATATTATATTAGTATATAACAGCAAACGTGCCACCAGTCAACTTGCTGCATATGCAACTACATGAGTTAGAAAGCCTCTGGCCAAAGCTAAAGAAGGTGTAATTTTCTTTTTGTTATGTTTGCACTATTTGTATCATGTTGCATTGCATCAGATTGCATCACATGACACATATAATCGTTAGTTGAACTGAAAGATGGATTGAAAGAAATTAAACCAAATTTATCCCTGGTTTAACTCCATTGATTTCAGTGTAGTTACTTTGAAACAGATACACACACGTATCTGACTAAATAGTTAAAGTAAAATAATTATATTGCCTCAGATTCTCATTTGTATTTATTCCTTGTCCATGAATTTAATTTTAAAACCCAACATACATCCTGATTCCTGATTGGGCAACACTTACAGAAATAGCTTTACTGATGTTAATACAACCACGTGTGTAAGTACTCACTGATGTGATTAAGGATTGCATAACTGGCCCTTAATTGATTTATCTTAATTTGTATGAAAAAGTCATACAGTTGGATGCTGTACTTGTATATTTTCTAGAAGGCCATTGCATATGATTATTGATCTCAGCTATCAACTTTCAGTCTTTTTATGTTATTGTTTTTCCCTGAAAGTTTAATTTGTATAGATTAGTTAGTTGGTCAGCAGATATACTGTATCCTTAACCACAAGAATGAGTCCAATAGGACCATTAATAGAACTTGTTTCTTTTTTAAAAGAAGTAGCATTAGATTAACTGAGTATCAGCCACTAAACAGATTTGTCAAACACCTTCTTTCACTTAACTGACCATATGTGAGAACCCATTGTACAGATATGTCTGGGCATAAAAAAAGATTTCAGAGTAATTTACTGCTTTGCTCTAATGATGCAGATTGTAATTGATAAGTATGATCTTCATGTATCTATGAAAATGATGCCATTTGCTGCCTGGATTTCTTTTTTGCTTGTTACATAAGATTTACAATACCACTGTGCCTTTGAAATCCTTTGCACATTCTTACAGTCCACAGCTTTTTGTATCTGGATGTCATACATCCAAAGGAACAAAAGCCTTCTTTTTTTAATTTGTCCTCATGTTCAGAATATATTGAGGTCCTTTCTAGCCTGTTAGCATCTGTAGCTGAAGAGTCTATACAAGTTTGTGCAACATAGGTACCTTCTTTGGTGCTATTCCAAAGGGACAATTAAAGGTACCTGTATAACAGACTTGTCAGACACCCAGCCCGTGGCCTGAACCAGACAGCTTGCTGTGTTTGTGGTCAACACAGTGTATTCCATTTTGGCAGAATCTAAACTATTCTCTTTTTTGTTCATTTGTTTCTTTAAAAATAAGTTTTTAGCCCTCATGGCTGCAAAGCTGAGTTTGCACACTGCTTGAAACATCACTCTAAGAACTGTGAATGTCTCTGCCCCTCGCCCCTACTCATTTATACTGGACCTTTAACGGTAAAAATCTAAATGATGATGCTTTACGTGAAAAAGGAAGATGAGGAAAGGATTAATAATCATAAATTCACAAGCAGCAGATTAACAACAGCATCAAAATTTGTTCATTTTTAAAGTGCTACAGTACTCTCGTTATTTTTGCTGTATGCGGACTAACACAGCTACCCCTCTGGAACTTTTCCCTTCTCTGTTTCTATGGCAAGAGCAGCAACTTCACTAAAGTTCACTGACAAATGGTAATTTTGTTAAATTTCCCAAAGCGAAAATGAAATTTTGCAGTTGCTAACCATAGCAGGTTCAGACCGGGCTCCCCCTGCTACTCAGGTCCTCTGCTCCCACAGACTTCAGCATCACTTTAGTCACAATTTGTTGACTATTGACACATGGAGTCCAGCCTAACGGCCTTAGAGTTTCAGCCATTGACCAAGAGGAACTATGGCTCCTCCCTTTCAGGCTATTCCCCTCCATTTCCTTCCTGTGAGCCTTTCTAGTGCCTGGCTAATGGGCCGGGGAGCTGCTCCCCATCGGCCCACTTTGTGCAGGATCCAATTCTCTCTCAATTAGGTCTCCAGTGGCAGAAGGCTGGCTCAGCCTGTTTTCACCAAGCACCCTGACACTGACATTTTTCCACCCGTTGTACAAAGTGTAAAAAGCCAGTGCAAGCCCTTGAAACTCCAGGCCAGAGGAGCTTTTTAAAAATTAAAATGAAGCCCCATGTGTTGGGTCCTATCTGTTCTAAGCAAAAAAATCCCAGTTGGAATTGTGTACCATTCTCCTAGCCAGCAAACCAGCTGGCCATCTGCCTGCATCTGTCTCTTCTGTGCAAATACAAAACTCCCAGAAGTATATGCTCCAGCTTCAATTCGCTTCATATTTCAGTTGGCTGTGCAGTAATTATAAATTGTTTGGCTGGTTCATATATTTATTTAAGATATTGACACACACGTTCTGTTCTTTAAATGAGCATAAAAGTGAAATTTTGGAAAAGAAAAAAGAGAAAAAACAAGAGATGGCGGGGGAGGCTAATCATAGGCAACTGCAGGAAGCATTGCTGTAAGTTTAAGAACAGGGATATAGAATTTGGCAGGCTGGTCTATCAAGTCCATTATCTGCCTTTAGAACTGGCGAATGCTTGATGCTTCAAACAGGAAAATAGTGCAGCTTGCCAAAGGTGCAACTTTGTTTATGGATCAGGTGCAAGGGAAAGCTATTTTCAACTGCTGCTTATAACTCAGCAAGATGTGTACACTTCTTCCTGTCTTTATTAGAGTGAATAGAAGGGAAACCTGGCAACTGGTTTTCTTTCCATTCTTTACAGACTACAATATCTAATTTATATAATCCCTATTATTTATTGAAATACATTCTAGAATTCCTGTTAGGAATCAGGGGGAAATATTGATTATCTTGTTCAATGAGACAAAAAGCACAGTTCTGTGCTCTAGAAATTGGGATAAAATTGGTTTGGATGAGAAGATAGTTAGGTGTAATGGATTTACAGTAGTATAACTGAGAGCAGAATTTGGTCCTAAGGCTTGGGTTGTATTAGTTGGTTCCCACTTCTTCTCATTAAAGTATGTGTTCTCTGACCCTAAAAATCACTTAGATTGCTCTAAAACCCCATATAGCACAATTGGGGAATGGAGCTACCCAAGGGTGATTAATACTTTTGCTCACACAGTTGTCTGGGAGACTCAAATAGGTCCCATCATAGAAGAAGATTACAGTCTTTGCCTGTATAAGTACGGGGAATACTGAGTAGGAGGAGGTAGGTGGTATTCCCTCTAACTACAAAATGGGTGCTGAAGATTTGGAAAGGTTCAGAAAAGAGTTACAGGAATGATTCAAAGTCCAGAAAATTTGCCTTTCAGTGTGAGACTTTAAAAGCTCAAACTAGTTTGTCAAAGAAAAGGTTTTTTGATCTAGTAAACAAAGGCATAACAAAATCTAGTAGCTGGAAACTGAAACTAGATAAACTCAGACCAGAAATAAGGCACATTTTTTTAAATAGTGAAGATAATTAGCAGTTGGAACCACTTACCAAAGAATGTGGTGGACCCTCTAAAAAAAGAAGTCTCTAAATCAACATTGGATATGTGCCTCAACCAGAAGTTTTTGGGCTTGATGCAGGAATTAGTGGGTGAAATTCTATGGAATGTGTTATACAGGAAGTCAGATGATCAAAATATATTGTATTGCTTTAAAATTGTCCATCATTGAGATAAGGAGATTCTTGATTCTTGATTCTTTATTTATACCTGTGTAGAATGGGTATAACATTCTACCAAAATAGAATGATAGTCTTTACACTCATTGTACAGGTCCGAATGACACACAAGGTGCTAGGAAGTAGTCCCAGAAAGACTACAATGCCAGTCAAAACACACATATGAACACATGTGAGAGAGAGCATACTTTCACACACACCCCCATGAAACTGAGAGCCATTTCCCTTACGCTTTGGTTAGAGGGGATTTTTCTCTCATCCTTTGTGTTCAAAGTTTAAGTTCTTCTCTCAGAGAAATCAGCCCCTGAATAAAACAGGAGAATCTCCAGTGCCATTATGGTTACTAATGCTTGAGTTCAATTATGTTACATGGACATCCTGTAAGTAAATGTTTAATGAAATAACACTACCAGTTATATTCAGTACAGTTTTCCTAAAGTTCACATGGTAATAATCACTTACCACCATGTGTAAACTGTGAAATGCATTCCAAAATAAAGCTTTTAATTATATTTGGCATTTCTGAGGCTACTGAGGGTGGAAGCCATCTGCTTGAAAATTGTTACTTACAGATCTTATTGTAAAAGCTCCTAAAACAGTTTCCAATTTAAAACAGTATTTGCTTAACATGCAGGACAGAACTTTAAGGATTACTATTTATATTTTATTCCTTCAACGGTGAAGGCCTATTCAGGATATAATTTACTGGAGGAGAGGTCCAGCAGTGTACCACATCTGTGAAAATTACATTGAAGTTGGAACAGCTGGTCTTTCTTCCTGATCTGATCCTTTACAGAGATTGAGCCTTGGAAGTCTGCATTCACTGCCAGGGATGAATAGAAGAGGGGAGCAATGGAAGAGGATACTTCTATGCTGCTGGCTGCCCATTGCCAATGGATGCGAAGGTCAAGATGGACCATGCCAGATGCTCTACCACTATTAGCAGTGACAATCAGACTTTTAACTGTGCTACTCATTTGACAGATGGAAGCATCACTGCCATTGCTGATGAGTATGGGAGGTTGAGCCAATTCAAGGAAAGAACAAAATCCTGAAAACAGAAGCATCTTATAGCATACATATATATATGGCTGGTTCAAATCAACCATCCAATCATGTAATATTTAAGCACTGCCTAGGGTTAAATGTTAAAGATTCAATTTTCTCTTTAGAAAAATCAGATCAGCCCATAGATAATGCCAGATTTTTAATTTTCCTGGGATACTTGGTAACAATAAACAACATTTAAATAGTTGGATCCATAAGAACATCTTCAGCCAATTTTATATCCACCATGGCCTGTGGGTCCTGTTGTCCCCCATCCCCAACACACACAGATTTTACATGAGAGTGTGCATTATCTCATGTTCTCTTAGGGAAGAAAAAAAGAAGGAGGGAGTGGATTTTCTATTCTAAATGAAGTCCTTTGTTTCCCAAGGTAAAGCAGAGAGTCATACTTACCTAATCGTTGTAAATACTTGAGCTATTAAATTTAATAGTTCTTCATTTTTACACTAACATTTACACATGACTATTGAACAAAAACCATGCTGCTTTGCATCAACTGTTTTAGGATACAACAGAAACAAGCTGGAGATCTTCCTCCCGCCCAAATTTGAATGATCTTTTTCTAGATCTTTTTCTGGGCCAGATTGCTCTCTCATCTGGAAAAGCTTATAGTGGAAGCACTTAAGAGTTCCCTCTACACCTTCCCTGCAAGATGCAAAGGTTTTTTACTTTAGTTAGCAGCGATGGGATGGGATTTGGAAACCCAGAAGATCCCTAGGTTTCATGGGAAAACAAGGCTGTACAAACATCATTTTGTTAGCTCAGCTCTCTGAGAATTCTGGAAATATACCTCCTGAGGAAAACATGCAACCAGAGGTTCTTCTTCCCTTCCTGCACCACTTTCCCCCTCCTTCCTCCCCCCACACACATACTGGAGATGGAAGTTGGGAAGTGGCATTAATATTAGTGAAGTCCTCCAGCATGACTTTTCCTGTGTGTAGGGAGGTAGATGTAAAAAGGGGTTTACAGAGAGTCTTGCTTTTCCCTATTCCACCCAACCTGTTTTACTCTTCACTACCATTGAAAATGGAGTGGCGCACATACCACTATATTATTTCAGTATATCATTCTTAACATCCTTTCCTCAGCACCACCCTCTGAAATAAAGATTTAGAAGGTGGAAGCTAAAATTTAAGGCTTCCTTCCTTTTTTTCCCCACAATTCACTGCACTAAAGATAAACTTTATTGATGTTAAAATCCATCATGTTTCTATTAGAACCAATGCCACATGTGCGTGCTTATCTTAAGAATGATAGACTAGGCATTGATAGGAGGCAAAGACCTAAAAACAACTGACTCAGATTGATTCCAGAGATTTCTTAGACCTTCAGCAACACATTGCACTCTCTGCAAGATTAACTTCCTAGGAAATTCTGTCTTGCTACAAAATGCCATTAATTCCTGCTAGTCATAAACAAATTAAACATCCGTTGGCATTGTTTTGACAATGTTGAAGAATTTGTATGTGATTTTAATGGTAGAGACCCTAACTCATCATATTTCTTAGAGTCCTGAATTGATCATTGACAATGAGGTTGATAATTTGATTTCTCTCTAATGTGCTAATGCATAATTTCAGAAACAGAAATCATTGTACTGAGAAACTAATGAAATGCAAATTATGTCCCTTTAGAAGATATTAATACACTGTAATTGAATAAAAATAGTGAAAGGTAAAGCTCACTTAAAAGACTACCTGATTAGAAAAGAGTTGATATCAAACTCTAGTATCAGATCAAAACATCTCTAATAGTATAAATGTGCTGTAATATAAGACATTATATAATTAATACAACATTCGTTCATATTTCACATACAGTAAATTGACATAACAAGAATCAAATAATTTATTCTTTTAATCAAAAAACAGTGTGTCGCTTCTCCATTCTACTTCTCCATCATTTTGTAACCTGATCCAAACATCCCCTTAACTTTGTGGCGCTTGAAATGCAGCCCTATCAATACAAAATTAAATCAAAGGCTGGTCACATGTCCATAAAAATATGGAGTATGTGATGGTGAGCCATATAATATACTGGTATCTTTTATTTTTTTTCATTTAAATTAACCACTAACAGACAAATAATAGATTAACTTTCCTTTGCTACTTATAAAAATATTCCACCATATATATTTCTTAGAAGGAATGATGGATTCCTAAATGCACCTAATAATTTTCTAATAGTCTAATGATATTATTGCTGCCCCCAGGATGTTTGCTGACAAAGGTAAATTGGAAAATGTACAGTCCTTCCCCCGCACACCCCAAGGCACATGCAGAACTATTAATTATGGGCCAACTCTTCAGTCAGTGTAAACAGACAGAGCTTCATAAGGACATAAGAATAGCCATTCAGGATCTGACCAGTGGTCCATCTAGCCCCGTATCCAGTCTTCTGACAGTGTGCGCTACCAGACACTTAAGAGGCAGTATACAGAACAGGGCAATTTATCAAATGAGCCACGCTTTGTCATGCAGTCCCAGCTTCTAGCAGTCAGAAGCCTAGTGACATCCAGACCACAGTGTTGCATCACTGACCATCTTGACTAATAGCCATTGATAGACCTTCATTGAAGTCAAATGACACCAATGAAGGATCTACATGCATACTAGCAAGTTAAAATCAATACCAGGAAGTATCATCTATAAATTAGAATGACTAAGAATATACATACAGCTATTACCTATATAATCCTTTATGTCAAATTTAAAATATCTTAGCTGAATAAATCCCAAAGCAAAATCCAGATTCTCTTTAGAAACTTCTGATTTCTCCTTAGCAAATAGGAAATCATGTAATGGTTCACTAGTTCATTCATTCTGCTGTACCATACCATAATATTAAGTTTGCCCACAAATTTCCAAATAAAAACATTTTTAAGGATTGTTCATATCCATAAGGTACAGCCTCAACTTCACATTTACACTTATCTCTGCATTTATTTTTGTTTTCTATCATTATAACAAGTAACACCTAAGATCACTATAATCATTAGAGACAGAGAGAGAAATTTAACTCTAGGGCACCAGTTTCTTTACTATGGGCCTTTTCCAATGCCCACTGAAGACAAGGGGAGTTTATCATGTATGTGAACACAGTTAAAAACCCACAAAACCAAGCAGAATGTGTAACCTACATGCTTGTACTGCAACTAGAGAGCGAGAGTGTCTAAAGAGGGGAGAGGAGCAGTGGGGAGGAGACACTGATTTTTGTTGAGCAGAGCAGGACAGGGTCCAGAGGCATCTAAAGGAGTAGGTGTGGTACTGGGCACACTCAGTAGCTGTCTCTGAAACTGCACAGAGGCTTTCAGGATTAAGGACAATTCAGGACTGATTCAGGACAATCAGTTTAGCATGTTCCTCACATGTATCATCTGAGAGCTGTTTAAATTGGAGCTCAGAGGGGATAAGGTTATAGATAAGGGGAGTTAGAGCTAGACCATGGATTCAATTGCTGAACAACACAGGACTAAAGTGTGTCTGCTGTGAGAGTTGTGTCCCAGAGCCTATGCCACTTTGAAGAGATGGCCAGTTATTGACTCCAGGACTAGAATTGCTTCTGGCCTTGAGGACCTTTGGACTCGTTTTCTGAGGAGATTGAAAGGGAAGTGTGGAGCTGCCATTTTCCTCTGGCTCTGAGCAGTCCAGGTGACATACATGTGCTTTTGAGGTCATGCTGCAGAGACTGAGAAGTCATTTCAAATAAAAGATCAGGGGTGACTTGAGTATGTGGGGTAGGTTGTGTTCCCCTTATTCATGTTGACTAAGTTACAACAGAGTAGTCTCGTTGAAGTCAATCAGACAATTTGTGGAGGAAGGTGAGTAAACAAATGACATTCTAATTTAAAATCCTTAATAAAAATAGGAGAGAAATCACCAATTCTTAATGCAATTTATCACATTGGGTGTTAAGATGTGCAGATTAGAGAAACTCTAATGTCATTCACATTTCTCAATAGCACCTGTTGTACTGTAACCATGAAAGTCATGCTTAGAGGCTTCCAGGACAAAGCATATACATGCAATCATCAGATTATTTCAGTGTCATTATCCTGGTGCATATGAAGTACGAAGTACTGGAATTTCAAGTGGGCTGCTTACGTTTTTACAAATATATAAACCTTAAAAATAGAAAGGATGGAGGGAGTGGAAAGAAAAAGTTTATTAAAAAGCAGATTTTAGTCCTATGGAGCCAAATTAATCCTTGGCATAACTGTATTGACTTCAGTCAAATTACATTTTGGATAAATTTTGCTGAATGTGGTGAAAAATGCAGTTTAAAAGTTAAGACAATGTCTAGCTACATAGCAATTTTACATAGATTTAAATTATTATTGCTTTTTCTGGAGGTTGATGATTTGTTTATTTTGTGGATCTCATTTGGTTCCTCTCACTAACTTTCTAGCTAATCATCTTATTTAGATTTGCTTATACAGCTAGCCACCAATGTGCATAACTTCAAGAATAGGAAATTAGGCTGGTAATTTTACAGCCGGGATTTTAGCTTAATCCTGTTGATGTATTCCTGATAATTAAAAAATCTGTGAGCAGCTGCATTGTCTGATAGCCAAACATACTGCAGAAGGAAAATGATCATTTGTACATTGTGAGTTGAATGGACAAAATGAAAAAGGACTTTTTATCAATAGATAAATGTATTCATACATTTTAAGAGTTAATAGGGTTCAATTAATGTTGCCAAGTTATGTGCTTCATGCATATGTCTCTGGGGCTTTGCAAAGTTGAGAAGAAAGGCTTAATGAATAGTTGAACCATTATATCAGTACCCTAGTAATTAGAGAATGGGTAATTAATGTGCATCTGTGGTAGGCTCCTGGGTACTGTCAACGACCCTGTGAGTGCAAGAAAAAGGAAATTATGAGCTTGGCAAGGGAATACAGCTTTTCCTATTTTCTTAAATTTTAGATCTACATCTGTGTTTAATTAGAGGGAGAAATGAATTCCCATTAACACCATTAGGCAACATGCTATGATTGGTTAAGGCCTACATGGACTGTGAAACTGTTCAAGAAAGCTCAGGAGACCAAACAGTTTTTTAATAGCTGAAGAACTTCTCAAAAAAAAAAAAAGTAGGAGATTTAGAAAAGGAAAAGTTCACAGTTGGAGGGCTGGCTGATGAAAATATCCACATTTTCAGTATGGCTGTGACAGAATCTCAGGTATTATGTTACCAATTTAGTTTTAAAATATAGATATTCTGGTTTCAGAGCCAGAAGGCTAAAAGCTGTTTGCAACAGCCACAATTTGATCTTTTTTAGTAAAAGAAGAGATACAAAGAATGTCATTTTCATGAAACATTCAGTCTGTAAAGACCCCACACAAATGAATGATCATGTAGAATAGTTTACTGAAAGGTAATGCTCACAGATGTTACAGATGACTAGCTGAGCTGATGCACTAGTTTCTGGGGGGATTCAAATTAAATTGCTTTTATCTCCTGAAGCAAAATAACATTCCATATTTCACATTATAATAAAATGTATCCTCAGGGCAAATAAATTGTCTGTACTTTTAAAACAAAACAGCTACAATTCAATTAGTATGCAAGAACACAGGGCTGGATTTTAAAGGAGCAGTAACTTTCCTGAGCATTTCTGTTTTAGTAGCCCTCTAATACCTGCTTTTTGTGATAATCTGCTAGTTGGAAATGAGTGCTAGTTTTGTTTGTGCTTAATATTAACTTCTGTTTAATGTTTTTGTATATTCTGTCAAAAGTTATACAACAAAGTCCCCAAAAGGACAAATTTTCAGAAAGCAGCCTCTACTTTGAGGTCCTAATGTCATGTGCCTAAACTTTTGGGCATCCAAAATTTGCAAAAATTATGTAGTTAGATATCTAATTGAAAGCTGTGTGTGTGCAAATACCATTTGCTCTCAGAAATCTAACCTTCAGGGAGCCTCAGAATGTAGGCTTCCAGAATTAGAACAGAGGTGTCTTCCCTCTAAGAAGGAACAGCCATCAGGGCTAGGGGAAAGTCTGCATGCTATTGCTTCCAGTCCAGCTTTGCATACGAAGGAGAATCTTGGGGAGGGCTATTGGCATGTTATTCTCTGAGAAATTTAAGAATATTCCGTTTGTGGTTGGTGATTGCTGGCAACTTCAAATTTTAGAAAAAGAAATAATAGAGCTCAGACTAAAGATTTCAGGGTTTCTGACTTGAAATACATTGGACTATCCCAACCAGAGATGGCTGGTAGTCAAATGAGTCAATCAAAAACACTGCAGCCTGCATCTTCAAAAACATTGGAGTTGGACTTTGCTAAGAACTGACCTATTGTTGCCTGACTATTTTGTATGGAAAATTTGCTGCTTTGAATTCCACCATCAGCACATTGATACTGGCATGTCAATAAATATGTATGTTTGGGGGAGGCAAGGACTCTTCCAGCACATAAGGAAACAATTATGCAACTAGAACTTTTGGAATCTAACCAATTCTGGGGTAAGATCATTGGACGTCTCCAATAAAATTAGATAGGCATCTGGAAATTTAGATTATTGGTTTTGTTTTGCTACAGAACAAAGGGTAAATGGAAAGAAATACTTTTCACTAATGAACAAGCATATTGGAAGTATGTGGACTCCAAATTCTTGGTGACTGATGTAATAAAATAATACAATGATTTGTATTTTTTCCTATATCCAAACAATAAAGTAACATTACATTCTTCATTTAAAAAGTAAAGAAATTCTTAGCAAGTTTGATTATGTTGTCCATTGTGGTATTCCCTCTCTGGTTAAGGTTATGAGTTGGTATAGATGATTTGCACAAAGCATTTCCAAGTATGTACGAAGTTGTGGGAGATTGTGGGAATCTCCAGTATTTTTTCGCTCACCTCAAACAGAAATATTGGACTTCAGCATAGTAATTGAGCAAGACATATTATCAGACTTGGTGTTGCAGAGTATGTAGCGGAAGTTCTAATAGGCCTGAACCTGCACCAATGAATGACAGTTTTGCCATTAAATGTTATATTCCTATCCACCTTTCCCATTATTACCAGAGTCCTGTATATTCGGAGGGAATATAGGATCTAAGTTTTGTAGCAAAGCTTCTGACATTTCTTTAATTTAACTATGCTAAATTCCTTGGCACACTGAAACGCCCATGAAATCTTCAAGTAAATCCAAAACAAGGAGGTTTTTGCAGAATTAAATTTGGAAAAAAATAACAATTTGTAGACTATTCTTTGCATCTTTTACTCTTTTTTTGACATTACACTAAATACAAATCTCAATTTGGGAATATTTTTCGATGTCGGGTTCCCCCAAGTTTTCATTTTCCAGTGTGCTATGAGATATTGTGTTGATAATACCTAATATTCTAGCTGTTAGGAGAAAACTGGAGTTTGGGGCAATTGGGGACTTTGCCACTTGAAGATAAGAATGAGTGTGAGGGTCACTCTATTGGCCGGGTTGAACTGGTGTTCTCCTGAGCTAAAACAATTGCATAAATTGCTTTAGCTAGGGCTTGTAACAGACTCATATCCTTTGTGGATCAGGCACAGAGGAAGACCTTTGATAACCATTCATCAGTGGGTTACATGGCAAATTGTAGATTTTACCATGCAGATTCATTTGAGGCCCTTGGGAAGTCACACTATTTCTTTTTCCTCCTATCATGTGGACAGGACAATGATGACTTCAGGGGGCATTGAACTCCTATTTTTTTACCAACAATTTCCAGCTGCCCACTGTGTCCACAGTATCCACAGAACATCTAGCAGTAATGGAGAGGCACTTTAGCTAGATGAGTCTACTTTATTTAAAAAACTAAAAACACAGTGAGTTCACAATAATGATATTTGAATGACCTTCATTAGGCTCAGAGTTAACATCCACTTACGATAAACTGCAGATTCAAAAAGACAACACCGATCAGGGTGAGTAAAGAATGGATAACATAGACATAGGTCACTGATTTTAATCTAGCTATGGTTGTCAATGACAAAAATTCATTACAATCTGATAGCTGTTTGGGTCCTTTTGTGAAATGAATGGATGGGCTCAGCCACATTAAGAAAACACTAATTTTCAGCTTCAGAGACCAAGTCCTGAATCAGCATTTACCACAATATCTTTTCAGCCACCGAGACTAAATTGTGTTATTGAAGTAATGTATGGATGCTTATAAAATTGCCCACATTGTACCTGCTCTGTTGGCAGAGTACTCCAGTGCCCAAGTTAATCTGAGACCTTCCATAAGCATTATATTAAACACAGCCTTCATTTATAATTTTCCTGCTGCTGTTATTTTACGATAGACCCTACATCGTTGTTCTAGAATACCAGTTTGGTATTTAATTAAACTGTGGTTTGGGATTAAACCTAAAGAGTACAGTATTTCTTTTAGTTTATCACAACTTCATTTGGAAGACGAATGTAAACAAAACTCCATTCTACAATAATTGAACTCTTTCCTCTGGGGAAATTAAGTACAATTGATTTTTTTAATATATATATTTTTTATTATTTGCACATTTTTAAAAAAATGATTGCATATACATTAAAAATATGAAAAATATTTCTGTCTGATCAGAACTGTTTCAAGGTGAGACAATATTCATGAGAAATTATGCACTGTAGAGATAATGCTGATTTTCAGTTCAACAGTTTTCCTCAATACTAATGAAAATATTCACTAAACCCACAGAATTCTATGGAAATATCAACACTTAGACTAATTGTTAGATTACAGATTACACTGAAGATTTTTTTATTTAAGTATACTAAATGATACATGATAAGAAGCCCATAAAGTTCTGTGGTGTGTACTGATGCTTTCTACTGGCTAGACTCTAATCTAGTCCAGTGTATTAAGTTCTGTTGGTCCTGGACTCTAATTGATGATTTATTTAAAAGAATATAAACCCTACCTACTTTAGCTAAGAAATAAAGCATTTTTAAAAATTTCTGGTGGCTAGGGCTTGTGATTTCTTTGTATGTGGGGTATAAACAGTGCTTGATTTGTGCCGGGGCTTGTCCGGGCTGAGCCCCGACACCTCTAGGCTTAGCAGTTCATAGCTCTGGCAACTCTGGGCTTGCTATATTAGTTATGAAAGCAAAAAAATTGCTTGAACCCCAGCATCTGCTTGAGTCTCGGCAGCTTTCACTGCAAATTAAACACTGGATATAAACATGGTGTAGGCATATAGTTGAGACTAAATTGTTAGAAATTTATCTGAAGAAATTGCTACCAAAAAGTATATAGTTCAGAAGTGGAAGAAAATATTGAATATAATTTTTTGTCAAGGTTGATGTTGAAAAAATGCTACAATCCTGCACTTCAATTAACTGGAATTAAGCATGACTATGAGTATATCTCACAATAAATCGCAGTACCTGTTCTTGGACAAAAAGCAGGCTACAGTATCTAACTTTAGTACTGATATGGTCCCTGCTACCATAGTATCTGAATGCCTCAAGAGCTTTAATATGTTAGAGCTGGTTGGAAATTTTCCTTTGTCACTCAGAAAGACTCATTTACTTCTGAGAGTGCTTGGCTGAGATCAGTAAGTGGCAGCTTGCTGAAATTATACTCTTACAAGTCAGAGACGATAGTGGGAAGGGATTTCAAGAGCTAGTCACCACCATAACGTTTCTTGCTACACAAGGAGCTTGCCCTCAAGGGGTGAAATCCCTCTCTAGCATGGGAATGCTTTTGGACTTCTCATTG
This sequence comes from Mesoclemmys tuberculata, assembly GCA_007922155.1. Taxonomy (NCBI): domain Eukaryota; kingdom Metazoa; phylum Chordata; order Testudines; family Chelidae; genus Mesoclemmys; species Mesoclemmys tuberculata. Next base: position 53,976,153 of record ML675624.1, on the reverse strand, counting down.
CTTCTGTAGACTTAAGTAGCTATGTCTGCCAACAAAACCTTCTTTCAACTGCAAACGGCAAGAAAGCTGTGCCAGACAATGACTGGACCACATTTGGCTGTGCTTTCATGTGTTCCAGGCTGGATTACTGCAGTTTACTGCACTTGAAAATGTGCTTTAAAAAATCAACTGGTCCAAAATGTGGTAGCTATGTTTCTGAGCCTCTTGCTCCATGCACTACATTAGTTCGCTGTGAAACACTGGGTTTATTTTAAGGGACTGCTAATTAAGGGACCAAGAGCTCTCTTGAGATAGTGTACTTCAAGGGTCAGACTTGTGAGCACAGGAGACAGATTATTCGCAGCCAACAGCCTCAATTTATGTAAATTCCTTTCTGAGGAGTTAAGAACCACTACAGTCACAACTGTTTTCAGACAAAATGGATCACATGCTTTGCTTTGAGTTTGCTTTTCTAAAACAACAACAGCAGCAGCAATAGCTAAGAAAACAATAGAAAGTAGAATATTACATACACGCATTTTACTTGAAAAAAACCAGCAACCATTGAAGGCGGAGGGAAAAATCAAGTCCACTTGTTGGACTCTCTCGTTATTATCGTTATTATTATTTATTACTATTTATTTATTGAAATGTTTTATAGTAGGTCAGAGAGGCCACCATTGTCATCAGAATCCCACAGGACAAAGCACTGGACAAACATTTAGTAAAAGAGTCCCACTTAATTAGTGCTTACAATCGAAACAGATGAGACAAAGGGTGAGAGGAAGGAAGCATCATTATCCTCATTTTATAGAGTGTGAGCTGGGGCATAATGAGCTAAGATCCTTGCCCAAGATAACATAAGAAATTTGTGGCTAGATTTCCTGGGTCCTACTCCAGGGTCTTTAACGATTGGAACATCTTTCTTCTCTGTTTTCATTCGTTCTTTTTGGGCAGTGGGAGTTGAGAAACTGTGGCAACGGGCATCAGATATGTCCTATCTACGCTGTTATTGTCCATAAAGTAAACTATTCATATTCAAATAGGTTGGTTTTATGAAGTAAATGTAAGTAATCAGTATCTCTTTTATATACTTGTTAAATGTACTTGATAGATTCAAAATATATTACTGTCTTACTTCTGGTTTAAATCAAACTTCAGGTTAATAAAACAATATCTAGCAAATTAAATTTCACATTAATTCTGTACCAACCTTTATGGATTCATTGGGGAGTTATGCTATTTAATTTAGCGAAGTTTTAAATGTATTGTTAGCAGAGAGAAAGTAAGAGAAGAATCACTAAAATAATGCCTATCTTTAACCCTTTGAGACAAGGTGGTTCTGACCTCCTGCTGTAAAGAAATGCAGCCTTAAAGCATGGTGCTGTGATACTCTGACCTGTAGGGCCAAAAGGTTACTTTGAAAAACATTCCGTTATGTGGTAGGTGGAAGTGGAAGTCAGTGGGAAGCAAGTGAAGCTGGTGCCAACTTATATTCTTTGCTCAAGCAGCAGCACAAAGGAAGGAAGGAGGAAAGAGAAACTTTATAGTTAGACTGGAATATACAGAGATACACATAATAAAAGTATATTGAATGAGGCACCTGCTGAGAATTCGTGAACTTCCAGTTCTGAGTGAGCAGCTGCAGAATCCACTCATATTGAACCCCCAGATACACCAACTGAACTTAATAATCAAGAAAGGCTCCAATAGGTATCCCTCAAAAGGAATCCAGACCTTTAACACTATTTTGCAAGGGGAAATGGCTCAGAAGCAAAAACACAGAAGGATTCATCTCCACTCCAAAAAGGAGACAAGTAGTGCCCAGGCCACCTTAAGCAGAGATAGAAAAAGACCCTTCCTGCTTCAAAGGTTGAACTGAAAGAGTTTGTAACAAAGATCAAGGCAGTTAGAACTGCTGTTCCATCAAACAAGCTAGCTATAAAAAGAGAAGATGTGGCTTCCTAGATCAGAGGGGCATTACAACTGTAATTAGAGTGTGGGGGAATTTAGATCCAGTATAAGCTCATAGACTTTAAGGTCAGAAAGGACCATTTTGATCATCTAGTCTGACCTTCTGCATAGTGCAGGCCACAGAACTTCACCCATCCACCTCTGAAATAAACTTCTAGCCTCCGTCTGAGTTAAGTCCTCAGATCATGGTTTAAAGACTCCAAGTTACAGAGAATTCACCATTTACACTAGTTTAAACCTGCAAGTGACCCATGCCCCATGCTGCAGAAGAAGGTGAAAACCTCCAAGGCCTCTGCCATTCTGACCTATAGGAAAATTCATTCACGACCCCAAATATGGCAATCAGTTAGACTCCGAGCATTTGGGCAAGAGCCTGACAGATACCTGAGAAATAATTTTCTGTAGTAACCCAGAGCCCACCCCATCTACTTTCCCATCTCCAGTCATTGGGTATTTTTGCCACTGGCAGTCACTGATGGGCCACATGCCATTGTAGGCAGTCCATCATACCATCCCCTCCATAAAACTATCAAGTTCAGTCTGGAATCCAGTTAGATTTTTTGCCCCCACTGCTACCCTTTGAAGGCTGTTCCAGAACTTCACTCCTCTGATGGTTAGGAAGCTTCAGCTAATTTTGAGCCTAAACTTGAAACTGCAGGTGAGAACGAAGTAATTGGAGAGAGAGGAGTGAGACAATCTCTAAAACTGGTGATATGGATAATAATGGACAAATGTTAGAACAAAAGAAATTCCTGAGATATTAAATCTGGACATATCAAATACAGTAATGTGTAGGGCCCACAGAAGTCTCATTCTCTTATTACCTCCTCCACGTGCAATGGCTTTGAGCTATGTTGTAAGAGGATCATTTACTGATGAGAAATAGTCTTTGAAAATTTTAAGTAAAAAGAAAGCCCAAAACACAAGTTATCCAGAGAGGAAATTATTAAAACCCTTAGTTCTCCTTTCCATTAATTCTTTGGGAGGTAGTCTCAGTAAAAACAAACTGTCATAGTAATACCTATAAAATACAATTTAGTGTTAATATTTTCCTGGTATTAGATTATAATTGGATAAGGAAAAGCACATGTGAGCAAATTATTTTTATTATTGAAGTCCATGGCTGACTTCTAGATTTTGGGGAGTTATTAATCATATGATAATTATATTTAATTGCTGAAGTCTTTTAGGATAACTAGTAATTAAAAACAAACATGCAGTCTTAGCAGTTACAATATACTCTTATGATAAAGTGGTATGAAAGTTATGTGCCACAGGATTCCTAGGTTTTATTTATGTAAGCAAAGTGGAAAATATTGTTCTTAAAGGTGGAAAAGTCTTATGGTTACATCAGCCCAAATCATGAAGCGGTGTTTTTTCTTTTCAAGTGCTAGTCTTTCTATCACATAATAAAGCTATTTTTGCATTTTGCAGAAATCATTTAACGCTCTGAAATTACAAATAGATAACATTGGGAAATATATGAGAATATTGGGAAATATTGATAATATTTAGGATAAATATATTATCATTAAACCATTAAAGTGATGACAACCAAAAGGGACAGATGCACAGGATAGATAGGAGAAGATGAAAAAGCAGACAAGATAGAGGAATAAAATGAAGGAATATGATGAAATGCAGTGTCATGGAAGATTAAAGATGGTAGAGGTAGTAGATGGGCTATAGGCACAGATCCTGCTTACATTTTTGTCCTGAGATTTCACAAGAAAATTTATTCTTTCTGCTTAGCTTTCAACTCCTTCAAATTTTATTTTCCACAAAATTATGTGAGTCTAAAAGCCTGACAACGTTCCAAATTCTCTTCTATCTCCCTTTTCTATTATGAGTTTTCAAGCTCCTTACATTTCTGCATAAGTGTTAGCCACATCTAGGGTGGTCGAGTGTGTCACTCCAGCTACCATGGTCTTCCCAAAGGGAGAAGGCTAAAGTTTTGATCATGCTCCTTTTTCACATCTGTCAGTACAGCTACCCCAGCATGGATGGAAAGCGCTCTATGTGCTATCGAAGAGTCGAGAAGCTCATGCTCTAGCTGAGCAGAGTCAGCTAGACTTCCTCTAGCCTTTCTGACACTGCATGGCCCTCCTTATTCCCAGATGATATGTATCCCTGTTCTGCCCCCCGATATAGCACATAATCTATAAGAGATTATGAACATGTCATCTGTAGAGGTAACTTTAAAACAGACTTTGGGCTATCCAGACAAAGGGGAACCAAGCTTGAGGCTGAGGATGTAATTGTTATCATGGGTAGGTTAGGCAGAGGAGAAGCCAGCTTGTTTTCATTTGGGATCTCACAATATAGTGAAAGCATTAATCGTTTTTATATCCTTTTCTTTGCCTACAAGGGAAATTAATACAAATTATTAATGTGAAGAAGACATGCAATTCAGGTAAAAAACATAATCGAACTGTATGTAAAACACTGCAAGCAAACCTCATTTTGTTCTAACTATAGTTCTGAAGTCTTAAAATTCTGTTTGTTCTGCAGTGCATTTCTTGTAGTACAGATGAACATAGTATAAAAACTTAAATTGACAGCTGGATAGAAAGGATGAATTCCTTTAAATAAGCTGAGTAAAAATATGACAATATATCTGAAATATGAAAAAAATATTTATCAAGACACAAATTTCTTTATAGATTATTTTTAGTTTCCTACTTTCCTTCCTGCTTATATTCCGTGTGCATCAGTGTGTTGCATATTATTTTCTGTAATTTTATTTCCTTCAGAAGGAAAAAACAAAAGGAACTGTCAATAGATTTACCAGCAGATTTACTGTATATTGGCCTCTCTTATAAGAAAGATATTGTGTCTATTAAAAATAAAATAAAACAGTTGCAGGGATGTTTTCAGAAGAAATTTGTTCCCATTGCTTGCAACTTATTTCATCTGTGCAGAGGTGTCATGCACATTTGAAGTAATAAGTGTAATCTTTGGAGACCTTTGAAAGTGGTGAAGAGTAAACAATCAGAATTATCTGGTTCTCTGGAGTGAATCTCCAATACCAAGAGAAGAAAAGGATTGATAATGTGAATAGACTAACACTTTATTTTCATCCTGGAATGCAAAAATATCTCCCTAAACATATTGGGTATTGATTTCAAAACAACACCCTTAGCCCCATTTAACTGCAGTGACTTAAAATTTCTCTTTATGAACAAGTTACAGCTGATTCCAAATACATACATGTAGGGATGTGTGTATGTATGTATGTACTGACAGCAGATGAAATCACATTTTTAAATTAAATGAGTATCAGTCATTAATATCATTGAATCATTGGTTTTTGAACTGGGTACTGTGCCCGCTCTGTCCTACATTGTTCAATGGGAGGAGGGAGTCATTAGCTAGGTTGAGGAAGTGGTCCCAGGGGTGGTGGAGTCCCAGTGTAGAAAAGGGGGGTCCTAAGACTGAAAGTGGTTGAGAACCTCTTATTAAATCATACGACTACAATAAATGTGTTTTAAAATTCATATATATATAAAATATATATATTGTGAAACATTATCTTTCATGCCATGCAGAAGACGTCTGAGCACCTGCATGGCCCACTGATTTCAACTAATTGATGTCAAATAGACTTGCAGATGCTCATCACCTCCCAAGCTTTGGCTCTTAGATGTTTTATATGATATGCCGTCTTTTATCCAAGATCTTTATTTTAATTTTCTCAGCATCCACATATAATACTTTTATTTTCTAGACATCATGATTCTGAATAGCAGTATATTATGTTACGATCTCACAAGCTGTTTAAAACACTGTTGCAGACCATTAAATACCTTTGGAAATGCTGCTGGTTTTGCAAAGGAATTCAGATATACAATAGAACCTCAAAAATACAAACACCTCAGGAATGGAAGTTGTTCCTAACTCTGCAATGTTCATAACTCTGAACAAAACATGATGGTACTGTACCCTGCAATCCGTGTCTTCCATCTGAGGCTGGGAGAGATTGCTGCAAAGGTGACACCTGGCAGCACTGCCTGGTTTGCAAGCAATTCTCTGCCCCATTACTATTTCTTGCCATTGGGCTGAACTGAGGGGGCCTGCCCCACACCCTTGGCACTACAAGCCCCAGTCCTCAGCTGCCTCTCCCCAAGGCTCACCCTGCTCAGTGCACTGCTTGCCATGCTCCAGAGGTAGCACGTGGCAGGGGGTTGCTGCCAGTAGGCTGCCAGCGCCCCTCCCTCCCCTGCCCCTTGCACTCCCAGAGGTGCTGGCAGGATCCAGGAGTGCAGCCACGGGCAAAGTTTGGGCCACATCGGTGCACAGGCTATGGCCCTTTAAAACTCCTCCAGAGCGCAGCTGACTCACGCTCGAGTTCCAGGCCAGGCTTTGGCTGCAACCTCCAGTTTCTTGCAGCAGTAGCAGCAACAGGGAGCTTTCTTTCCTGGGCTCCAGAAGGGGGTGAAAACAGCTTCCCCCTCGAGTGGGGTGCGAAGGGGTGAAACAGCACCTTGGCTTACAGGAAGAGCGCAGACCCAGGCTGTTTGTGTTCTGCATGCTGACCTTGCAATACAGGCACAGTACAGGTATTTACTTTCTTTTTATTTTCTCCTTCACTGCTGCCTGATTGCTTACTTCCGGTTTCTCGAGGTGTTCGGTTGAGTGGTCAGTTCCTATGTTTGAGGTTTTACTGGATGTGACTCTGACTGTGAACAATCTTGCAGCAAGGCCTTTTTGGTCAGCATATATTCCAAAGGGGAATGCTGTGATGAGTGTACTATAGCAAACACTGGTGTCCTATGGATGGGGAAGGTGAGCAGTAATGGATGTTTCAAGATGAAGATACCACAATATTTGGCCTATGCAAATGCCTACAAGCTTAGAAAGGGTTTGGGCTTCAGAAAGGTGGATCCAGTTTTGTTTGAATTCTGCAGTGAAGAATGGCCCAAATTGACAAAGGTACTTAGGCAGTTAAACCCTAGACTTGTACGTAAGTCTCAAGAATAGACACTTAAGTCCCAGTTTTGGCTTCAAGATCCACAAGAGATCCACAAGACTTCTGCTGACCCATCTAGGTCTCTAAACTCACTCAATGTTTTAGTTTTAAGGGGAAGAATTCCTTAGGCACCAATGTTTCAGCAATGGGAAAATGCAGCACTGACTCACTGTAGGCATTTGGATGCCTATCTCCTGCCTAAGCTTCAGAGTAATTCACAACCCCAGGAAGAGAGGCATTCAGCCACCTATGCGGTGTGCTGGGCCTGATCCAGTAGACGTTTTCAGAGACTGTCTGCAGGATCAGGTTGCATTCAAAAACCAGAGTAGGGGATGGGGAGGTGGTGGTGTCCCCCTTATAACTTTTAGCCCATCGGTTAGAGTACTCACCTGTGATGTGGGAGACCACGGTTCAATTCCCCCCCCTTTGCTAAAGGAATTGAACAAGGATCTCCCATCAGTCGGGTGAGTACTCTAACCCTTAAGCTATGGGATTCTGATGTAGGGCTCCCTCCGTCTCTCCCATTGAAGTTATTCTCTTGTAGATAACTAGTGAAAGAATGATTGGAGGAGGAAATTAGACCCAGAGTCTACAATCTCCCAGGGGGGTGCCCTAACGAGTTGGCTATTGAGCACTCTTTTGCTTACTCTGCATCAATGACTGAGTATTGAGAGACTAAGAATAAGAGAGACTCCTGCCAGGAAGACCTTGATACCAGGGAGTTTGGAAACCAGAGTCTGAAGCTTGAGTTCCAGCCAGGTCAAGCCTGGGAATGGCAGTTAGCTTAGAAAAGAGAAGATAGATCCCCTGCAAGGAAGTGCTTGGCTGGCCCAATTTAAAATGGATATTAAGACATTGTGTTTATTTTGAACTGCCAGGCGAGAGACACCAGTGAGTTCTGTTTGTGACAGATTTTTTTGCTAGGTTTAGTCTATGGAATACCACCTAATGACCCTCTTCTGGGTCACAGTCCACAGTTGATCAGCTCTGCTCTAGGCCTTTCTTATCTTTCTCTTCTAGCGACTTAAAATGTAGCATTTTGTTAGTGCTAGTATTTCCAGTTCTCTGTCGCTGTTTGCTCATCAAATATCAGAGGTGTTTCTGACATTGTTTAGGCTTCTGCGTGTTTTTCTGCCTGTCTAATCATCCTTTATATCCTTCCTTACGCCCCTTCCCCTTTCTTTCTTTTTCCTGCAAGTATAGAAGATGTGGATAAGCCTTAATGAGCTTTTTTGATTGATTTTGGCCTTAAACATTTTCATGGGTTGGCAGTGCACATAGCATGCACATGACTAGACTGAAAAACTCCCAGTTTATTCATAATCCTCTTCAGAGAAATAAGAGAATCAAATGAGATCTGAGAAACTGATTTTAAATGTTTAATACTTTAGAGCTGTCAGGTATCTGACCCTTCAGATCTCCGCCCCAATGCATCATGGGGGAGGTGAAGGGAATTAATTCAAGTACCTAAATCAATGAGTACATTTAAGTCATGAATCTGTCAAGTTGATCAATGTCTGACATGAATAGGATAAATTTAACAATTTGTTAAAACTGTTTGAAAAATGTTCCCACTAAAAACAATTTCATTGATCAAAAATTTTAAAACAAAAACTTATTCAATTTCAGGAGTTATAAACAAACAAATGTTGGGGTTTGATTTGGGATTTTTATCCTTTCTTTCCTTTTATTATTTTTTTCTGCCCCCATTTTTCTCCAAAAGGGAGAGAAAGGTAACAGAAGTGGGAGGAGGGGGAACCACTTAGTGACTTGCCCCAAATTATAAAATCCCCAAATTATAAAATCCAACAAAACCATTGCTCAGACCACTAGCCAACATTACTCTTCCAAAGATACCTTTAAAAGTATACCGTAGGACTAAGAATCTTACATTAGATCTAAAACATGAAATTAGCAGAGAGAACCAGATGTGATTATCCTTGTAAGTCCTTTGAGGCAGAGACTTTTGGCTTGTCTAGATGAACAGTTAGAGTTTGGCAAGCTAAGGTATAGACTTACAGCATGGCAGCAGCATCCACATGAACACTTAGTGTGCAACATGCTAGTGTACTGTAGATTTACACCCCAGCTTGCTGTGCACTAACTATTGGTCTAGAAAAGGCCTGCATCTTTGCATGTGTTTATACACTACTTAGCACTAAGGAGCTAGGTGGTACCTCTGGGTACTACTATAATATAAATAGTTAATAGTAACCAACTTTAGCTAGTGAATTATGTAAAACAAATCTGTACATTGCTTATAATTATTTTAATGTAGCACCTAGAAACACGCTGTGTCAATAACATGATGGATGATGGACCCTTTAGCTTTTTGTACATGTCCTACTTATTTACTTAGTTTTTCTTGATTGCTGAAAGCATTCCTATTCAGGATAGCACTTAGACATGCGAAAAGTTACGTGTGTGCTTAAGTGCTTCTCTTATTTGGGGCCTTAATATTAGGCATCATCCCCCTGTAACTGCTAACACAAAGGTGAACCAATTAAACTGATACAAATAACCTTGTAACTGTTTGTACATATGGTAACTACAATATTGTACTTCTTGGAGTAATTGTATGAATATTTATGTTACAAGCTGAGTTCATAGTACTGTAATTACACTTGTAATTAAGTTGAAAGACTGGGAACTTCTGGAGTAACGTTCAAAATTAGCATCCATTACCATACATTTCCATAGAGCTACCTATTTCCTCTACCTCTATTTCATAGTTGTAGAGTGAATATGTTTTTATAAAAGCATTTATGCACATATATGTTTGGCTTCTTCTTGAAAATGTGTAAATAAAAAAAGAGTTAAAATAAATATAAATACATACAATATTTTAAAAAGTTTCAATGGCACATAGAGAGAAAATACATGAAAGGTTAAGACTGGAAAAGTCCAGTAAGTTAGATGAACGATCTGGGAGAAAGACATTTGTTCTATAACTTGACTTCCCACTACTACCTTAATGTATGATATCAGGCTTTAGTGGTTGGCTGAGGTTAACTCCATCTACCCCGAAAATGAACTGGGCCCTATTCAAGAGAATGGGCCTGGTTCTCTGTTATTCTGTGCTTTGTAGAGTCATGAAGTACCATAAAATGCTACAATTAGGTAACACTTTACAGCTATATTTTATTATTGTAAATAACAACACAAGTGGTAGGGAAATGCAGAATCAAACCCAGTCCTTCTTTTCCTTTTGATAAAACTCCTGATCGATGTCTGGACACAACATCTGTTTGACTGTATTGTAAAGCATTAAGGATTCTTTCTCCAAGAATCAGGCAGCACAGTCAATACTGAAGAGGTTTATTCATGACACCGAGAAGTCTGATAAATCAGCTTCAACTTCATGGTGTTAGTGGTCAGTTATATACCTTTTCTTATCAATTACATAGTACATTTTAAATTCTTTATCTATTCACTTACAAATACAGACATTGTCCCATCTGAGAGAACAACAGTGATAATGGTCGTTACATATATGCAGAGACATTTCTAATCACTTTACTTACATTAAGGATGCTAGGGTTACATTCAGTGGGGGTAGGGTGGAGGAAGAAAAAGGGAGGGGTCCTTAAAGATAGGTGGCAGCCAGACAGAAACTCTTAAAAGCAAATGTGCTGTTCTCATTGGAATTAGAATCACTATGAGGGCATCTGGCTTCCTGAGCCATTTATATGAGTTTTGATTTACAGCTTGTTAGCTGAAAACAATCTCAAGCCTTACAGTATGAATGGAGAATTAATCCCATATTTAGTCCATTCAATTCCTGTTCATCAGTAGCAGCAAGGATATCCATAAAAGCCCTGTGATACCTAGTGACTTTGTATGCTGTGGGAAAAATGGGCCAAAGGATAATTCTGAGCTCCTCTTGCTTCAGCCTTCTTGAGTCAAGCAGCCGCCAGTGTAGATGGTTATTGTCTGGCTTCTTAGGAGCCAGCCATCTTCTTTTGAAGCAGGGCATGGTGGTTCAAGCACCCACTTTCTTTTGCATGGATGGCAGCTGCTTTTGCTCTATGGATCTTCCTCTTCACCTCTGGCTCTCTCTTCTGGTAAATATACCAGATATACTGATACTTCAGTGGGGCTTCTCATGACCCAGCTTTAGCTTGAAACAACAGGGGCACCTGCAGTGGGTGGAAACAAAATGATGGTAGCTGGAATAAAGTGCTAGTTATGCCATGGCCAGAAACAGTTCATTAGAGTCCTGTGCATAGTGTGGTATAATGGGTCTGATAAGCCTGATTTTTTTGGATGGATTGGTTAATCACAAAGGGACAAAGCACCTTGTGGAAGTCCATCCAGACTGACTACTGGTGAAACTTTTATACCACCATGTGTTGTCCTACATTCTACATATGTCACACATGTTACAATTAGTATTACATTACTGTGTAAAAATTAGAAATTTTCTGGAGCGTTTTAAAACATGTTTAGTTTTTTATTATTATTAATAGAAGTTTTCATTTCCTTCCACTAGAAAATCTAGGTTCACTCAGGTTCCATGTGTCCCCTGCACAGGATTGAAGCCAGAGCTGAGGGTGGGAACTCATGCATATTAGAAACCTCACAGATTAAAATTTTTTAAAAATCTATTTTTAGGTAAAGACTGATAGACTTTCCAGGGCTAGAAACAAGTTTATCCCATTAAAAAACTCCCATCACTGATCCTGAAAACTCATAAGCTAATAAACTGCAAACATGACCTGGACCTTCAACATAATTTCAGTTGCTGATTAAAACAGGTCTATTAGATACGTTTAAATATAAGCATTTACCAACTGTTACCACAAAGTGGCATTAGAGATACCTCAGTTACTTCCCTATTCTCAGTACAAAGGAAAACTCTGGCATTTCTTATGTTACTGTGTGGTAAAATCTGGCAAATATTTAGAGTTGGACAGGACCTTATCCAAATTTTGAGATTTATAACTTTTTCCCATCTTGAATCTGGAGGAAAAGTCAAAAATCTCAAAAAAATTCATTTTGGTAAATTGAAACAGTCTTCTTGGACATTTTTTAAATGTGTGGTTTTGATTTTACCTTTTTATTTTTTATTTTTTTCTTTAACTAACTTAAGTTTTGAAAAAGAAAGTCATTTCTAACCAAAAACTCAAAAAAATGTCAATATGGGATGTTCCAACATTTTTTAATCTTAAAGTTTTCTTTCACAAAAATATTGTGACACAAGAAATTTCTTGAAACCAACACTTTTGAATGAATGGTTTCATTTTCAATAAATTGGCATTTTTCCAACTAAAAAAAATCCAAATAGCTTTACAAATAGCAATTTCAGTGGTTATCCTTGTATGCAGAGACAATGTTTTAATTCATAAAGTAATTCTTTCACTCTTTTTAAACAGCTCTACTTTAAAGTTTTAAGAAAAGCTCTCCTTTCTCTCTCTTTGCTATTAATAGGGAGCCAAGTTCAGCTATGGAGGCAGCTGTGTCTCCTTACTTTTGACCCGTTATAATTATGTCTGGAACATGAATATAATGTAGTCATTACAGATCATAGGTAAAATTTTCAAAAGCACACAAGTCGCTTTTGTAAATGAGACTTAAGTTCATAAGTCTCTTAGTTGCTTTTGAAAATTTTACCCATGTGTTACTTGGAGCCAAAGTAGTCCTTTTACCCCATGACTAAATTGCAATTTGAGGAAAATATATTCTGCTAATGTAAAATATCTCCCTGGTTTCATTGGATAAAATATTTTTCTACTCTCTGTTCTAATATGTCATGTAATATTGTTGCATCTAAAGATACTACATTTGATCCTGGAGTTGATTGCACATTAATTCCATATATAACTTCTATATGCAGAGATAAAGTTTGAAAGCACTTTAAGCCCTCTCTGGATGAAAGTTATATCAGGTTATTATAGTTAAATACCCATCTCTGCACTTTTTCTGGTAATAAAGATAGAGATGCAAAAGCAATGTTGCATTGATCACTTTCTTCAAAGGCAAAAGATAAATAAAAGAATACTCTGTTTCTGGATCAGCAAATTCTTGGTTTTATCACTGTTTAACTATGGCTTTCCTTGGCAAGACAGAAGTGCTGTGTCCTTTTTCCAATGTTTCTGTTCAATCCAGTTGTGTCGTTAATCTCCATTTTTCCTGTTTTTTATTAGGTGACAGGAATCACTGAATTAGTAGATATCTGCTAACATACAGTTCCTTTCTATTTAAAAACAAAACTACTCAATGTTTTTCCTCTTTTATTTCACTACAGTACAGAATTTTTGTTGTTGTTGTTAAGATGAGGATGTTAAGGTCAAATACTACTCTCTATTTGTAACAAGCTTTATTTCAACATTTATCTCCCAGACCAGACATTTTTCTATTGACTTCTATAAAATCATTAAGAAGTTCCTGGCCGCTTTATATAATGTTTTTAATCCAGAGTTGCTCATTGAAACTATTGGAATGGTAATAGCTTGGTATTACACGAAAGGGTAAGGATAAAAGCGGATTGGGGCTTGTACATGCTAACTTGGCATACTTTTAATTAAAAGTAAATCTTGGATCTCTTTGATTTTCAGGGATTCTGAGTGCCTACAGCCTCCATTGACTTCAATAGAAGTTCTTGGTGCTCTGTATTTCTAACAAACAAGCCCTTACTTCCTACTTTGCTATTATTCTAATTTGGCTACAATGTTCTCCTTGGAGACAGTTGTGCTACTTTCTCCGTTTTCTTGACACCTAGTGTCAGAAATTGATTCTGGCTGCACACAGATGGTGTTTTCTTCTTATCCAATGCCCTTAACTAAACGAAGACCCAGAGTGAGCATGCTGTAGTTAACTCTCGCTTCTGATGTTGTTTGTCTCAGCAGACCATTCTAATTCTACACAGCAAAGTTTCCCTCCAGAGAAAATTATGTTCAGTTGCTATAACCTTTAAGTAAAAGGGATTTGGCCGTGTCTTTTGCTTCATTGTGGGATGCAGATTATTTTTCATTGTACTAAATTAACATCTGAGGGAACTGAATGTCAGAAATTTGGCCTACACAATGTCCCACTGTCTTGTCAGTGTCTATGCAGGTCTGTTGGCAGAAAGAAAAAAGGAATAGTAATAAAATATGCTGTGTTTATTCAAAAAAAAAATAGCAACACATTTATTTTGCTTCTATTCCTTTATGAGTTAGGGATTGAAAAAGATGAAATTTCAAGCTCAGTTTGTCAGTTAGTTACCTCTCTGAGGTCTATATGATGCAGAAATGTTACACAACCTATAATATACTTATGGAAGCAAGTGTAAAGATATAAATGTAATTTCCAAAATGTATTTCCTAGTTCGCTAGTGTTTCAAATAGTTTTGAGCTAATTTTGTACAGCTCCTGAAAAAAGTAAAGGGGGCCTGTGTCCATTCACTGAAAAGCCCTCAGTCTGATTTATGCATAATATATTTGTTTCCAAGGAGACTGGATACAGACTTTTTCAAGTTAACGGCTGTCTCGTGCTTAAACTTAGACATAGCATTCTATGTTGAACAATGGTTTGAGTCTCAGCTGGGACATTGATTCAAGCTGGTACTGTGAAGCCAATATTCATAATTGATTTACACCTGGAATTCTTATTGTTTAAAGATATTTGGTGCCTTTTTGCAGATAAAGGTTCTCAGTGATATTGAATCTAGTGGGCAGCATTCATTCTTACTCTTCAAGAATAAGAGAAAGATGGTGATGTGCATTATCTAATGGAAGTGAGTGTGGGGGAAAAGTGTCCTCTCTTCTTCCTCATTTGGTCTCATTGAAAGAGGATTGAGAGCTTGATTTCTTGAACAAATTACTTTTTGGGGGTTGAATTTTGGTTTTGTGTAACATATGTACATACAAGAGGAGACTTATGAATAACGGGAAATTTTTCATTGCACAAATGGCTGTTAGGAACCAAATTCCCACTTGGAGTTAGGTGCATGTATCTCAGTGACTTCTGAAAGGACGTGCATGACTGACATTGTTGACTTTGCAAATCTCCCCCAACAAATATAGTTATGCCAGTTATGTCATGTGTCAGTACATACAGTAAATTGATCACAACTGGTAGGGGGGTGTGATGGAAAAAAACTTCCGCAATGTTATTGCACAAGTGGAATAAGTATATTAAGTGAGTTTTACATTTTCTTCTGAAACACATTGTTCATGTAAAAAAAAATAGTACTGGATTAGATTGATTAGAGATGTTTGGGCAGGACAAATTCTATGGTTTTATGACTGACGGCTGGGATTTTCAAAGGAGCCTAAAGAAGTTAGGCTCTCATCTCCCCTTGAATATCAATGGATTTCGGACATCTATCCTGTTGGTCACTTTGATTATCCTAGCCTACGTAAACTACTAGAGGAAAAGAAAACATGTTAAAACTTAACTTCCAGCAAAATGAATACTGAACATGTTAGTCATATGTTTAATCACAACATTTAGTTGAGCAGAGGAGAAGCTTAACTATGATTTCAGGCTGCAAATTTGCTTGAAAATTTTATCTGGATGTTTCATCATGCAGTAATTTTTTTTTTACATTTACTGTTGTGTATATATAACATATTGGTTCTGAAATAACAAGGTGATTCCTTAGACGTAAAGTAAGTGTTCTAGAAGTAACTAAACAAACACATTAAATAGATTAGATTGATAAACATATAACAATGAAGAGCTTTCCATGTGTCCCAGCACACTCTCCAGTTGTGTTTTGTTATTTATCCTGGAGCTGTATTGACCACCTCTGTTTTCACTCTAGAACCAGAGGAAAAATGCCACTGGTACAGTAAACTTTTCTTCCTGCTCTCTGTAAAAGAAATGTCCTTTCCTCACAGATAGATTTGGTTAAGAGCCTTTAAAATTCATAGCTCTTTCCCTCCTACAAACCTGCTGCCAGAGCTAATGTAGATAAAATTCTACAAAGTTATTTTTGGAGAATTGGCTTCCCTCTCTAATGTCCCGTGTATGGTCTTGGTTTCCACGCCCCTGTCACCCAGCAGGTGAGATTAATATGGCCTTTAATTAGCAAAATCTTCTCTGTTGGATTTTTGGTAGGAAGGAATTACCATTTGTACATAAGTAGAAGAACATGTCAAAAAAAGAGAAGAATTCTGGTTGTCAATAACCAGAAACAGTTTAGTAAAATTCTTGGAAAAGGTATTTCAGCATCTAACTCATTTCCCATTAGCGGAGTTTTTCTTAAGATATTCAGGTAAATTAATCTTGAGGCTCAGAGAAGTGTTATAGCTTAGCATAAGAAAAGCTCAAGGAGCCCAATTCTGTATTTATCAGACAAATAAGTGCATTAAGTGAGTGGAGTTATAATGGCGTAGGATAGAGGTAAATTAGCTGAAAATCAGGCTCTATGACACACTGGAGAGGTGTCTCTCTTTTGAGAATCATCAATAGGAAAATGACTTTGCAGTGTTCAGGAAATAGTTTCAATAGAATAATTGCCTGCAGGTTCAAAATGACATTACAATATGACTGTGTGTGAATTGCTGAATTATCCATTGTATTACTTTGATTTTGTGCCTCACTTATCATTATGCAAGTTATGAATTGATTAAAAAGCTATGAAACTACAGTTTCAGTCATGATAATTCCTGAAATTAAAGTTTGTGACTAAATATTCAGAAGGCTATATTTCAGGAAGAAAAATTTCTACTAAACACCATAAATATTTAATTGTTAAATGTGTTTGTTGCATGCTGAAAGTGTATAATGGTAATTAAAGCATTATATACCCTATAAAATAAATACAAGTCTTCTTTCAACATCAAAGAATGGCCTGAAGAACAGCCACTGGGTGAATTCAACCTGTTGTTAGAAATAACTTGTATGAAAGCCAATACCAGAGCAAAGGAATGCACTTTTCTCAAAATGTAGTACAAATTTGTTATCCTTTTCTTAGTGTGGTAAAGAATATCCTGACACAACAGCTCATGACAGATATCAGTTCAAAGCCAAAAGGGAAAAGAGCTTCAGATATGGTTCAACATTTTAAAAAGCAATTTTTCAGAGCAGTTGTTGCCTTTTTTGTATAAACCATTTTCTCCTCTCTGAAGAAATTACCAATAAATCCATTTTGTGGCCTTCAGATTATATGTTCCCTTGGACAACGAGGTTCAAAGGTGGGGGATTGTAATTATATACTATAATATCTTTCCGTCTATTCATTCACAGATCCATAAAACTGATTACAATGAAGAGATTTGTTTAATGCACCTTCATGAAAGGTGTGTGTTGTTATTCATTGAAATGTGTCCACTTACGGTTTATAGCTGGTGTTTAGTTCCTTCATATTAAAATGGTCTACTAGGGACCCTCAACAGACTATTAAATAGTTTGTGTGCATGATTACAGCCAGTAGAGCCATGCTTTGTTATTGTGGTAAGGAGCAAACTATATATGGAGGTTTTGTTTTCCTTTGTATTTTTTTCTCAATGTTTTTGCATCCCAGAAAATGGAAGTGTAGCTTAAGGTAGCATCTTTATTGTGCAGCTATACCTTCACTAGCAACTTTATAATGTCATTAAGAGAGCAGTATACATTCTAACAGTAACCTGAATTTATCATTCCTATTAAACTAAACAAAAAACCCAAAATACCAAGACTTGGGGTGGGGGGGGTGCTCATATTTTCAAAAGTATCTTAGGCACCCAGTGGAACTTTGGAGCCTTAAGCACTTATGCACTTTTGAAACTTTGACCCTTCATCTTTGTTTTCAGTTTGGAAATTATAGATAGACAAAAGGTATAGAAGTAGATCTTTGAATATTATCAAAACGGCTACCTTCCCTTGTATTACGTTATTTTCTATTATTTTTCAAATCACCTTTTAAAGAAACTCAACAGACAAGTAAGAGGTAGAACTCAGACCACCACAGCTTGATTATTTGCTCCTCTCTCTGGTGGCTGGACCATGTGTGGAGATTTGAGTATATGACTGCCTCCAGTTTTGTGGAGGCTTCAGCTCTTTGAGCCAGAGGATGTAGTTACAGTCCTAGAATATGACCTTAGCTCTAAAAGCTTAAGTTAGTATTGCTCAGGCTAAAGGACCTGTGGGAAGATATAAGTGAGCAAAAAACCTCAGATTTTCACTTTCTCTCTGATCAGAGCTTTTGCCTGCAGTTTGGGGTATGCATTTTTATATATGTATTATTAAGCTCCCTGGAAAATATCTGACAAAACACTTGTTTTTTTGTTCATTAAAATTTCCCAATTCATCACAACTGAAATTATTGCAGACACTGTTTTTTTTATTTCACCAAAATTCTGGCTGAACGCAGGCAGGGCTCCAGTGGAAACCTGCCTAATTACCTGCCAGTTCTCCCACCTGCCAGACTGCCTTTGAGTCAGGGATCCCAGCTTCCAGGGTCTGCTGCAATGTTCCTTTTCCAAAAGAATTTTAAAAATGTTTAGCTTTCATTCGAAATCAGAACAAAACCAGATTTTGAAAGCTCAAAATCCTCTGCAAAATGAAAATAACTTTTTCTGCCCAGCACCAATTATACATAAAACACTCAAAATAAATATCTATAGAGCTGTATGGAAATCCAAGAGCTATCAAGGGGTCCAGCATCTTCCTGCCTTTATACTACTTCCTGACTCTTTCATTCCTCATTAAAGGCACTGATCCCTTAGGAGCTATATACTCCCATTGGCCTTTTGCCTGGACCAAATAAACTCCACAGGGGGGATTTGAATGCAAAGAGGGCTTTGGCATAAGATAGTGCCAGCAGTATCTTACACGAGAGAATTCCCATCTATTTTGAGAGGCTCAATTAATTCAGAACGTGAAATTGCAGAGCCCCAAATCCACATAGGAGCTTCTAGGGAACTGGAAAGGAGAAAATGAAGCAAGTCTTCTGTTCCTTTCCTCTTTGCAGGGAAGGATGCTGCTCTGTATGTGCTTAAAGAATTTTCTTTAACCCTTGCAAATAATCACAGCCAGAATGGGAACAATTCTGCTCTGCTTTTAATGAAATGGCATTACCAGTTTAACACAATTGTTCACTAATAAGCCTGCTTCAAATACACCAGAAACAAAAGCCACTTCCTAATCAAATTTTCAACACAATTGTCTGGCCAAATTATTACATAGTGACATCAGCCTAAGGTATGTATTTGTGCCCAAAGAAAAACCCATGGTCTGGAAGAAATCCACTGGGATTAGCACAGGCTTTACCACATGGAGATCTTTTCTCTTTTGCCTTCAAGTTTCTAACCATTCCGAAGACGGACTCCATAGTTTTGAACCAAGGCAGAACCTGTGGCTCTGCAGCTGTACCAGTTTGCATCTCCATAGGTCACAGAGCAGCAAAACAAGTACAACTCCTCAGCATTGCTGTCCCCTTCACCTATTCCTGCCATTCTTCTGGAGCTTGGAGGCTATTTGTACTCTCTTCCCTACCACATCTTATTCAGGACCTTTTCTAGGGGGACAGGAGCATAGTTGCAGTTACTGATTTTGGAGCACATTTCTCTTGTAGATTTCAGTTTGAAAATCAGCTTGCTTCAGTGGGGAGCATGCTGTGTTAACAGAGTATTCCTCAGCTTCATCCTCTCTCATCTCCTCATAAGGTGACCAGATGTTCTGATTTTAAAGGGACTGTCCCAATATTAGGGGCTTTTTCTTACATAGGACCACTCACCTCCCATCCTGATTTTTGGGACTTGCTATCTGGTCACCCTGTCTCCTAATATACCCCCTGGCTACAGATTGGCAGCCATATAGTATGCCTGCAAAGGGTGTTCTGCAAGAGCTGTTACTCTCTTCTTTATTTACTCCCATCCCACTTTTCACAGGTAACTGAAGAAAAATATTGGCTCTGTACCAGTAGGTACACCTCTAAATCAGCTATTAAATTGAATGCTCGTTATGTTTGTATTTCTGTATGGCATAGATTATGCTCTGAAACATTTTTGTCTGCCTTATAATAATTTACACAGTTTTATCAGGGGAATAGTCACATATCCTTTTTTCGTTAGACCTTTAAAGCCTAAAGAGGGAATCATAGGAAAGGTCTCTTAATTCTGAGCACTACTTGTTGTCTTCTGGCGAATTGTAGCATTTAATTTTATGGGAATGTTTTCATATACTACATGGATCACAGGGGCATCTTGTTTAAAAGGGGAGAGCCACCCAGTGCATCTTGACTTATTATCTGCTTCCACAATAATAACTGTGGGCTGACTTCATCCATCAAGCCTAGGAAATTATGTGGATGATAATTATCTTTAATTGTTAACAGAATTTTCCTTTTCCTGTTTGACAATGGTCTCAGGCTGTTTTTTCCTTTTCTTTTCTTTTGTTCTTGGAGTCTTTAAAATTAGCAGTTTTTCTTTTGGGTTGTTTTTACGAATCAGAGATGAAAGGACAGGCACGTAAGCATTTATTAAATTCAGTTCCGATGACTGTGAGATGATTAGAATAGAACATTTGTGACTTAGTACTCTGTTTTCATACACAATATCTATTATAGTTCTTGTTATTAATATTAGTCTTTATTTTCTTTTTGCTTCCTCCTGACTCCCATTCACTTTAGATTGTGATTTAGATTGAAAAGCTTTTTTTTTTAATAAGTATATAAGACTGTTTTGTTTCCAACATTTTGTATTCTCTGTGGGTAAAATTCACCCCAACACTAATGCAAGTGCTAAATGAAAACTGAACACCCTAACTTGAGATCAAACTAACGTGATGTATTGCCTATGGCCTAGAATATCAGCCATAGCTGCTCTGTACCAGTTATGTGCGGGGTACTGAATCCACTGGATCCATGTAATTACAGCTTCCATGCCTCACGATGGAAGTTGACCAGGGATGTTCCATGCCAGACTATGACGGACCAGCACAGAAAGTGAGCAAACACTTCTACATTACTGTTCTACCCATAGAAACCCACACAGGTCCATTGTGGGATGTATAGAGGGTCCTGCACTGGCTCTCTGAGCCATCAATGAATTACATCCTATGCCCTTTGTGCCAGACATTGATCATAAGTGTTATGATTCAGCAGATTTTTTTTTTTTTACAACAGCTCTAGCAGATCAGATCAGTATTTTTTTCCAAGGTTCAGCTATAACTTTTAACCAGTCGCCTGTTATCTAGTATTGTTCAGGGATACTCTAGCTTTTGGACAAACACTCTAAAGTGTCAGATATAAGGAGTCCATTCATCTACATATCTTTCACTACAATTTAAAATTATCTTTCTTTTAATATTAAATATTATCTTGTTAATGCAAAATATCCTGGTACCAAACTACTAAGCAATTTAACCCTCATAATTGATCTGATCACTTTTTGTGTTTCATAACATTCGGCAGCCTGAAGCCCTCTCTTTGTACAAAAATCTTGGATTCCAAGTCTTTTTTCCTTGTAAATCTAATTAACAATATTCTTTTAAATAAGAAGATTACTTTCTGTGAGCAATTAAGCAAAATTCTGGCCGCTTTAAACTTTTCAATATAGCAATGAATATTTATAAACTTAATAGAACTTCACCCTGGTAGGCAGTCCCTTTAATCTTATTTGAAGCAGCATGGGACCTAAATCTCAGTAGATTAACATAATATTTTCTTTTGGCATAGAAAAAAATAATTTTCTTAAAATTAAATATTTTACCAGATGATTTTCAAACCTATTCCAAAGTGATACGTGTATGACAGTTCAAAGTCTGCTCCACTCAGACTGGAGTGTATATCTACATTGTCTATGGCCCCGTTTTATGATCCAGCAATGATCTCTCAAGCTCATATCACTTTAATGCACCATTACCACATTCTGTCTTGCAGATATCAATCATGAAATAAAAGGGAGGGACACAGTAACTTTGGTCTTAAAATGTAATGCAATGAGGGCAAAAATCTGTTACGGAGAGGCTGGAAAAGAGAATAAGAATTAAAGAAGGGGAAGAAATTAAAGACATTCAGGACCAGGGAAGCAGGCTGGAACAGAACCAAGAAAATGTTTTGAGTGCTGAATTCCCAGTTTAATTTTCCTTGATCTCCTCAGTGGTGTAAAGCTAATATTATGAAATTGTTATTGAAATAAAATCTGGTTCACACGCCCAAAACAAATGTGACACTGCAAACATTTCCTATTCATTTCTATATCATTGCCACATGCTGCAAGAAATTCATGAAGAATAATACATGAGAGCTGTTTTTCTTCCCATGTTCACTATGCTGTTTCATTGGTACCTGAAGGTATGTCTTAGCTAACCTTATTATATACTTTTATGTGTTTACTAGGTGAACTCATTTAGTTGCATTTTTCCCTTTGTGTTCCTTGCAATATGTCTCAAAGCCTGTTCTCCAAATTTTTTTCTCAGGTGTCCTTTTATTGATTCTTTGCATTATGCCTTCATTGGATTTAGGATGTCCTGGTGGAGAAAACGTTGCTGTAACGCTCACTCTTGCTGTGCCACGTGACATATGATGATAGTAGCACTTGATTATTAAAATGTAGCCCACCTGTCTTCTTTCTGCACTAGCATCATACAGAATGGCTCAGATTTGTAGGGCTAGATTATGGCTAACCCCTGTGCAGATTCATAAGAGATGGGAAAGATGAAAGGATTTCCCAAGTGTGACATGCAGTCCAGACACAGATGCAGCCCTCGTTTCTTCCCCAAGTACAGGGGCTATTCAGAACTAGTGCCCCCACAATTGCTGGTCACCCCAAAAGGGATGGTGAGGAGACAGAAACCGGGCCACACCCCTGCCACACCAATCAGTGCTTAGAGACTGTCGCGATGGGTGTGGTATGAAAACCTAATAGTCAGTAGAACTGGCTGGTCATGAAGAAAGGCATGATTCTATTTTAACCTACATTAATTCTTATACTGTGCTCATTACCACAGTATATGCACACACTGTGGACTTCTAATGGGCTGCAGCTCTGCTCCTCTGAAGTTCTGGAAGGCACTGCAATATTTAGCAGGCAGCTTGTTGGAGCAATATATCTACCCCTACTCTGGGCTGTACCTTCATAGTGCTGGAAGGGTTATAGCTCATGTAGAAATCAAGTTAAACAAAATATCAATAAAGTTTTGAACCATTTTATTGGAGGGATAACTTTCCTCCAGTAAAACCCAAGTTAATTGGTGTTCCAATAAACCCTGACAAAGAACTTCACTGATGTAGCGAACTACTTTTATAACTGCTCAGTCAATGAGAAATCAATAGGTAAAATTTGCTTTGCACCACTATTGTATTCCAAGATCACCCAAAATGTATCTGACAAAATCCAGTTTAATTCACATAGCAGCTTTGTGAAACACAGAGTTAAACTGTGCAAAAGCTTTGCACCGAATTATATGTTAAATCCTAACAGCTACAAAATGCTCACCCAGCTAGGTAGGGTTTGGTTTTGATGGGGCTAGGGTTGGGAGAGAGATGCGGGGGCGGGGGGATCAAAATAATCCTTTTTGAAGGATAGTAATCTCTCTCTCTCTAGCCTAGAAGTAGTGCTTTATTGCTAGGTTTGACAGAATTTGATTTGTATTTTTTAAAATAATGTCATTGGATAATATTTGTTTATTTTTAAGAATATTTTTTTCCAATTTTTATTTAAATTTTCACACTAGGGGGAAGCTTTTGGGAGTGGGTCTGACAATAATTATTTAATTTCAGTGGATGGTCAAATGCAAACTTATTTACAACTGTTAAATCACAAATTATCAATATCACGCCAAACATATAAAATAAATATCCTGAAATCAAAAATGAGTTAGTTCTCAAACAGCACTTTTTTTTCTTTGTCTTTCGGTAAATTTCAATTATGATCAAAGGAAATATATTCTGATTGATTTGTGAGGGACTACAATGAAATCAACAATTACTGATTAAATTTTAGGCTTAATAGGTCCTTATCTCTCTGTCTAACACACCGAGGCTTCTTTAGCTTGAATGGAGACATACATATTAATAACTTTCTTACACAAGGTACCACCAAACTAGTGTGAAAGAAAATAGTTGACAGCCATGGGAGCTTGAAGACTGAGGACTGAGTCTGATCTCATGAGTTCAGTGGAGTTGCTTCTCATTTATAGTGATATAAGCAAAGTAATATTCAGAGCCAGAGATTCTAATCTTTCATTTGTTGCTTTCCTAATTACTGATTAAAACAAATTTCTATCCTTGTATGTTTGCTTCATTTATTTAATAGTGTGCCTTTATTTGCAATAGCTAACAATAGGGCTGGGTGAAATTTTTGGATGAATACTTTATTTGACAAATAGTGCAGGTCTGACTGACCCAAAACGATTTCTGAGTTTGACATGAACTGTTCTGTCATTCTCAAAAGATCTGGAGAAGGTTGTGCTCATACTGCTGCCATTCCGTCCCCACCAACCTCCTTCTATAACCTGTAACCTAATAGTTAAGCCACTCACTTGAGATATTGGACACTAAAATGTAAATTTTCGTTCTGGAACAGACACAAAACAGACAGTCACTGGAAATTTGGGGGGAGGTAGACGATTCAGTTAGACCTGCACTGATTTTTTTTTCTCCAGAATTGCCACCAAAATCATTTATTAACCCACCTCAAATAAACATCTACTCCATTTGTATTTATGATACAGATGTTTCAGATATTTAGCTATAATGTTCAGATGTTTAACTAGAATAAGAATTAATTAAACAGCCTTAAAAAAAAAGTTTTCTATATGTCCACTTAACTTTATATGATACAAAATGTCATATGCAAACTATTTCAATTTTTCCTGTCTTCAACGGTATAGAACATTTTTAGTAATTATTACTTTGGGTTACCTTTATTTTTGTATTGTTTATGTAGTCAGTCCCCCAGGAACTGGATTTTTTTCACCTTTATCCCAAGTCTGTTGTCATATTACTCTGTCTTTATTGTCTGACCCCGGCAGTGATTCAGACAAGAATGTAACTTTGATTGATGTTTGATTTTGATGGCAAACCAATGTGTCAGTTTGTTAGCAAAAATCTTCTTTCCTATCATTTCTTTGGTGACATTCACAGACTTGTTCTGGATGCTAGAGTGTTTTCAAACTGCCCAAAGGGATGGCTGTCCTTATTGTCAATTGTCTTTTAAAAGGAAAAGGAATTCGGTATGGGATCACTCTGTTAGCTGTGCTTTTTTTTTTGCTTTTTTTTCCTATATAGCAGCACAACTGAATCTATCATTCCTTAGACTCTTTTCAGAATCTCATAATTGCAGCACTTAGATTTTAGAGACATAATTCCTCATCATTCCATTTGCAGTTGCTATAATATTTCAGTCAAACACCAAGTATTTTTTTTTTTCTAAATTTCTTTCTCATGGTTATTTTTAACTTTTCTTTTTTGGCTGAATTAATAAGTTGAAATACAGAATTTCAACTTTCTCTGTGTTTATATGCAAATTTAAAAAGAAAGTGGTTAAACTTTCTGTAGGTAAATAAACATATTGTATTCAGAATACTTTTAATCTTTACTTCTATACCAATTTATTTGTATTAGACGCATTAGAAAAAATAAAATATTTTGTGCTTTCCTAATCTTTTTATCAGGTGCCATCTGAAAAAAATTATTTGCTATATTAAAAATATAAAGTCTTCACTTATTTCTCTTTTCTGGAGGTTTTGATCAAATGCTCAAGGGAAAGGATTGTGGCATGTTTAAGACCTGGACTGAGACCCAGGAGATCTGAGTTCAATTCTTTTCTGTGCACAGACTTATTGTATGACCTTGAGGAAGTCACTTAACTTCTGTGCTTCAAAAGGGATAACACTTTTTTTTTCTCTCACACTTTATCTGAATTGTCTATTTAGATTGTAAGCACTAGGGAGTAGAAACTAATTTTTTATTATGTTTGTACAGCATCTATCACAATTGGGCCTTACTGTGATATAGAATAAGATAGATATGTGATAGAATAAGAAATAATTATCATTGTTGGAGGACAATTTTTATTGTATTTCTTTACAGTAAATCCACAAAAGAATGGAAATTCTAGTTGAGGATGTAACCTCCATACAACTATGAACATTGTGGTGTCTGCTGATGTTAGGCATTTGTGTAGGGGACTGATATTTCACTACAGATTTAAAACCTTAGACAAAAGATTCCAATTGTGGATGCATTAATTTAGGCAACTAAATTCATATTTAGGCACATACCTGGCCTGATTTTTAGATGTGCTAGTAACTCACAGCTCGAACTGGAGGAAGTTGACTCTAGGTACTACAATAATGGACACTATAGACCAATGCTTCACCCAAGAATGATGTTTGCCT
Source organism: Mesoclemmys tuberculata (assembly GCA_007922155.1). NCBI lineage: Eukaryota > Metazoa > Chordata > Testudines > Chelidae > Mesoclemmys > Mesoclemmys tuberculata. The sequence goes on along the minus strand of ML675624.1, from coordinate 53,949,977 downwards.
TTTTGCAACAGTGTTACACTGTTGACTTATATTTACCTTGTAATCCACTATGACCCTCAGAGCTTTCTGCAGTACCCCGTCCTCGACATTCATTTCCCGTTTTGTGTATGTGCAACACATAGACTTAGAGACTTTAAGGTCAGAAGGGACCATTATGATCATCTAGTCTGATCTCCTGCACAATGCAGGCCACAGAATCTCATTCCTCCCTCACACTTCTGGAATAGGGGTCAAGTGACCTGTGCCCCATGCAGCAGAGAAAGGCATATGCTCTGGAGTTTTTTCACCTATCTGCCCTGGGGGAAAATTCCTTCCTGACCCCAAATATGGCAATCAGTTAAACCCTGAGCATTTGAGCAAGACTCCCTAGCCAGACACTCAGAAAGAATTCTCTGTAGTAACTCAGAACCTACCCCATCTAAAATCCCATCATAGGTCATTGGGCATATTTACTACTAGTAGTGAAAGACCAGTCAATTGCCAAATTAGGCTGTCCCATCATAACATCCCCTCCATAAACTTATCAAGCTCAGTTTTGAAGCCAACTGGGTTTCTTGCCCGCACTGCTTCCCTTGAAAGGCTGTTCCAGAACTTCACTCCTCTGATGGCTAGAAACCTTCATGTAATTTCAAGTCTAAATTTCCTGATGGCCAGTTTGTATCCTTTTGTTCTTGTGTCCACAGCGTTGCTGAATTTAAATAACTCATTCTCTCCCTGGTAGTTATCCCTGTGATGTATTTATACAGAGCAATCATATCTCTGCTTGGCCTCCTTTTGTTTAGGCTAAACAAGACAAACTCTTTGAATCTCCTTTCATAGGGCAGGTTTTCCATTTCTTGGATCATCCTAAAAGCCCTTCTGTGCACCTGTCCCAGTTTGAATTAATCTTTCTTAAACATGGGAGGCCAGATGAGATCTGACCAACACCTTGTATACCGGTACTAACATCTCCCTATCTCTACTGGAAGTACCTCACCTGATGTATCCTAGGACTGCATTAGCTTTTTTCACGGCCACACTGATTGTTCCATCCTAAGTGGAGTACTTTGCATTTACTTCAATGCCTCCAATTTGTCCAGCTCATTCTGTATTTTAATCCTGTCCTCCAAAGTACTTGCACCCCTCCCAGCTTGGCATACTCTCTATGCCATTATCTAAAAATCATTGAGGTTGTCTTCAATATATTTGTGGTTTCCTGCAACTGTAGCATTCTCCAAAGTTTCCATCTTACCTCAATTAGAGTATCTGAGGGGTCCATTGAACTCCTTTTTACTGGCTAGTCAATTATTTTCCTCTAACTCTTAACAGTCTGAAATTGCTCATGTTGAGATTAATCTCTGGAATGTACTAGAAATGAGCAAAAATGGGAGAGAAAAAAGTGAGACTAATGAAGGCCATACTGTCCCAAAGAGGTCATAGTTATGGTTACAACCACAACTGTTTATCCTCAATTCAAAACCAAATAGCTAAACAATATTATGATGTTTATATTATGGCATCATTATGTTGCAATGTCAAATCAGATGATCCAATGTTCTAGTAGCTTACTCTGTGTGCTGGTGAATTAAAATGCTGGTAGGCAGATTGTATTCTAGGAAACTGGGGAAGCATATTCAGGATTGACAACTGTCTTGCTTCCTTTGGGGTGTCTAGTGCGATTTGTGGTTGTTTCACTGGTCACTTCCTTGTATTTAGGAAGCACAAGTACCATGATTCTGGCCGGCCTTCGTGTAGGTCTGTAGAGGGAAAGGGAAATTATCTCTGTCGTGTCATCTTCCTCATCCCTCCCCCTTCGTTACCAGACCAGTGAGGCCAAAACATGACATAGATTTAACAAATCATCTTTTTTCACTTGAAAAGGCTATTATGAAATCACCAGGAATATATGGCAAAACTGAGTTACGTTTTTGGGCACTGATGATATGTGTAATTCAGATAAAGGCTGAAAAGAATAAAAAAAAACTTGATAAATGATTGGTGACTCAGGACAAGACACATTAATATTAAAGCTGATAGTTTATTTTGAATTAATCTATTAGTGTTTGCAAGATTGTAGTCTAGTCTCATGGTAAGCAAATAGTGTTGTAAGTATAAAACGTAGATGACAAGTTAAACCTAAAACACAATATTATTGCTTAGATTGAAAAACACCATTTTAAAAAAACTATGTTTGTAAATCATTTGAAGTTAAGAACCTCTTCCCTGAAGAATTTAGCATAAGATGGCCTTTGAGGTAATTGTTTAATAACTGATATATCTGGAGCACACAAACAGAAATATTGTGATGTGACAAATAGAAGACTTGATTCACAGCAGGACACTGAAATCACTGGCATTGACCAATGGCCCATTCCTGTAAAACATGACATAGGAGCAAAAGCAATTTGAGAAATATTGAATTATTAATGGCTCTGCCATTGCTGAAAATTGTGTTTACTGGTGGATTAGCAGAATAGAGGAGGATCAGTGACTAAAGAGCACAAGCCACATTGAAAATGAATGGGATTTATGCTCCTAGCACTTACAATCTTTTTTTAAAGTCCACCCATAATTTCAACTTTGCATTTTTGATAGCATAATTTTTTGTTCAGTCTGTCCTGACATTTGCCAAAGTAGCCAGGATCAAACAAATGGTTTAATTCAAGAAAAATTACCCAAAGTTTGGAGGTTTATCTGATCCTGTCAAGTATGCAAAATTGGGTTTGACATCTCATGAAGATACTTATTTTTTTGAGATGTCCAGTGGGGTGAGAAAAATTTGTCATATTCTTCTGCCATATTTCTGTTATTTGAAAGTCAAAACACGGAATTGCAAAGATGCAACAATAGTTAACCAAATCTTATCAAAACCTCAAATAACAGTTCTGTTAGAGAGCAGATCAAGAATTATGTGAAATATAGGTGTGTTTTGGAGTCCGCATCCTACTATCATATATGCCTATTCAGACCCTTAAATTTGCAGGAAATGCTCCTGCCCAGATCTTATTTGTGCCTTACATTTCAGGAAAAAAGGCATTTTTAAGACCCTGGTCCTATTAAACACTTACATGTGTGCTTAATTAAGCATGTGAGGAATCCTACTAAAGTGAACAGAGATATACCCATGCTTGAAGTTTAAGTACAAGATTTGGGCCTATGTCAGAAATGAAAAGAAACTCTTACCAGTCATGACATGTACTGAACACTGTATACATGCTGTACATAGTTCATTTTTAAAACTAACAGTGACCATGCTGTTGTATAGGAGAAAGTAGTCTTCTAATGCAGAAATAGCTCCCCTTTTAGTACATTCTCAGCTGTGCTCTTTTCTAATTTATTTTGCTAAATTGAATCCAACTGTTAATATAATTATTCCAGTAAAGTCTTTGTCAGCGATTTTTTTTCCTGACAGAACATAGTAACGACTGAAGTCATTCTTTCTTTTCCCTTATTGAGCTGCTAGTTTATAGTCTAGGAAGGCAAATGCTGCTTCCCCCCCACTTCTTTCAAATTGGTGTACGTATTATACATATTTCATCAGCATGTTGAAAGATTGTTGCCATTCTTTGTTTCAGTGTCATTTCCACCATCAGGTTTTCTGACTCATTTACTAATTTTTGGCTTTTGAATCAGACCTTTGTTACTGATGAACAGCAGCTTTTGAAAATCCATTTAGGTCCCTCAATGTAAAATTGTAGTCTGCAACTTACAAAACATTTTTTTCCTCAAAGTAATTTCTGCATCTATTACTAGATGCCATCATATCACTAGTTACTCTACTCTATTATATATTTTTCAGTCAACTTACAAATACGGGAATCTATCTTTTGTAAGGAGCTACATATTTGGCATGCAATCTCTTTGATTCGAAAAGGAAAGATCTTGTTTTAAAAATCTAACTGAATGCCATTTAATGACTTCTCTTAAGAGATAACATTACAAGTCTCTTGCCCTGAGGCTATAATAGTGAAAATATGCCACAGTCTGACAACTTGTGTAGTGCATTTTAAGTCTTTCTTACTTTGGGCAGTAAAATAATTTGGGAAGTTTGCCTTGAAGTATATGTTGGTCTGCCATCAAGTCTATAACACACCCTCATCTACAGTGTAAATTCATGAAACATTTAATATGGTTACTGTTATCCAGAATCCTTGTCCCTCATGATTACATTTTGAAAGTCACATTTGTTACATTTTTCTTATTAAAAGTGTTATCAGCAGAATGAGATTGGTACACAACCTCAACATATTTTTCTAGGGCCCCTCCAGGCATATAATGGATGTCATTATGTTGATCCACAATGCGTATGCTTTGCATTTTTCCTGACTCTTCCAAAGAATATTTTAATGGACAGAAATCTGTATTTTATGCATCCTGCTGGGTTTCCAATTGCCCAGATAAAGTATAAGCTGTTTGAATTAATATGTTCACTACTTTTTAATTAAGCCATTTAATCCTTCTCTGTCAACAAGGTATTTTCTTATTCATGATATTTTTCTTGAATATGCTTTACTTATCACTTTATTCAGCAGATTTTCCTGCTCTTTATGTATTTCTTAGCCTGTAGAACTTTCCTGTTCTGTTAGAATGTTCTCTTCATTTTCTTTCATAGACCTTCATAGTTGAATCAGTTTTTGTTTGTGGTGTAAGATGGAATTAATATTCACGTTGTTCTCTTATCTGATTATATTTATGTGCATACCACTGTTCTTTACTGTGTGGAACATCAGCTCTGTCCAAGTGTGTAGAATCCTGTTGCCCTTTAGTGACTGACTTATAATTATGAAAGTGACAGGCAACATAATAGCTAAATTGTGCAGAATAACCACATTGACTTCAGTGGGACTTCACATGGAGTAAGGTAATGTGATTAAAGGTATCAAGATTTGGCTGTACTTTGATAGATAGCAATAACTTCATCAGTATATGGTGAATTCCCTGCTAAACAGGTAGCTTTTAAACTAGTGATGGATACATTTAAAATAATTCCAAGTTTAGCTCCTAATTTTTATAATAAAATATAGTACCTTTTGCTACTACAGCAATATATATTAAGAATCTAAAAACCACTGGAAATGTTAAATAAAATTGTGAATTCTTAAGGGCAGAGATCTGGAACACTGTGGCACAGCGAGCAATAGAATTCAGTGTACCATACACCCAGTCCTATGCCTGAACCATAAAACCATCTTTCTTTACTTGGACAAGGACCCCAAAATTAAGATGCTTCTTTCTTTTCTTGTTAAGTTTTGCCATAGTCCTTGCTAAGTATTATTATGATTGTATTGCTGGAGCATCCATGGGCCACAACTGAGGATCTGGGCCCCTTTGTGCTATGACTTGTGTACACAATTAATAAAAAAAGATATTTTCCGTCAAAGAGTTTATAATCTTAGATTATAAAAGAAGCAACAGATAAATACAACAGACAAATGGAGAGGAGGAGGGAGAACACAGTATCAGGGACATGATAATTTTAATGTAATAAGCCACAATGTCAAAATACATCAGCCGCCTAGCTATTGCATTATTGGCATAGTGGATGTGGGAGTCAATCACTTACTTACTACCTTTGACTTCCTCCTAAAACCTGGCTCCCTCTCTCCCACCTTTTCCTCTTTTTTGGCATGAGATCTTACTGACATTTTCAGAGAAAAGACTGATGCTCTGTCATGACCTTCCCTCCTTTCTGACCCCCTTCCCTACCAATGCTCCCTGCTCTTCCTCCCCATCATCATTTCTCTCTGCTTCTAAAACTTCCACTTGCCCCCTAAATTGTATTCTGTTATTACTAATCTCCACTGCCCCCATGCACATCAGCACTCACTCACTCCTCCTCATTCTTTCCTTATCTCCTGGACACACACTTTCAAGATATCAACATTCCTTGGAGTCTCTCATCCTCAAAAAATAAAAATCCAGACTCCAGCCCCATCTGCAAATATTGCGTACTCAGTTATTGCATCATATTGCCTTCTTTCCTTCACCTCTAAACTCACAGAACGTACCATTTACAACCATTGCCTCAAGTTCATGTACTCCAACCCCATCCTGGATCCCATCAGGTCTACCTTCTGTTAACTCCATGCCACCAAAACAGCTAGTGATCCTTTTCTTCTCAAATCTCTGTACTCCATCCTTATCTTCTTTGATCTCTCTGCTACTTTTTACACTCAATCATACATCCCCCCCCCTCTTGACATACATATCTTGTCCTTCCTTGGCTTTCATTTCTCCTCTCTCTCTTGATTCTCCTCTTAATTCATTATTTTCCTTTAAAATGCTTCTAAAAATTCTTTTCTGGGCTGGCTACAAAAACCCTGACAATGATTAGGCTGCTGGTGTAATGAGATTACTGCTTAGCATTGTTTCTTTGAACTCCCCTGTCTGTCTCCATCTATTATCTTTTTTTTTCTTTTCTTAGACTTAGCTTGTAAGCCCTTTAGGGTAGATATCTTATTTTTATTCAGTGGTTGTACAGCACAATGGGGTCCTGGTCCACGACTGGGGCTCCTAGGCACTACAGTAATACAAATAAATAACAATAATATCTCTCTAGCTCATTGAATATCTCATCTGGTGGGTCATTCTCCTCCTCTCTCCTGCTCTCCAAAGCAGGTGGCCAAGAGCAATCCATCCTAGTTCTCTGTCTCTTATCTTTTTATATCCTGTCTCTGAGTGATCGCACCTCCTCCCAATTACTTTGGTAGGATATTTTAACTACCATTACTCCCAGTTATTCACTTGTACCTTTCCACTTTTCCAATACAGCATCTCAGCCTCTTTCTGACATTAAGCTTTCAGCTTAAATTTAACATGACCAAAAATGTACTTCCAATCTTCCCGCCAAAACTCTAGTCATCCCTTTCTCTGTCAGTGTGGATGACACCACCATCCTTTTCACCGTGGCCCATTAATATGCACATGCGTGTGCATGTGCATGTGTGTGTGTAAGAAACAGAGAGAGAGAGAGACTCCTTCGGGAGGTCATGAAAACTCCTTGGCAGTTTTCAAAAGGAGGATGGATAGCCATCAGTCTTGGAGCATTTAGACACAACAAATCCTGCATTCTGGCTGGGGGTTACTGACAGAGGGTTAGACTACAGTGGTTCCCAACCTTTTTGAGTGAAACCACACTAGTTAACACTGGGTAAAACACACGCTCCCCCCCCATGCATGCCCCATGAGGACCCGTCTTTCCTCATCCCTCATGAATTGGGAGTAACAGAGGCAGGCCCTGGTGGGTTGGCCAGGGCTGTTCCTCCTTCTGACTGGGTGCCTGGCCAGTGCTGGGCTGTGAGGAGGGAGGTGGACCTGTTCCTCTTCTCTAGCCAGAGAGGAACTCAGAGCTTCTGCATACTTGTGGGGCTGCTTCTTCACTCCAGCTGGAGTGGAGCTCAAGGCTGTTGCATTTGGCACGGAGCTTGGGGGACCTAAATGGCCTCAATATTACTGAAGCCTCAGGAGCCCACTGTAATCTTTGTCACCCCCCCCCCAGGGGGTCCCACCCCCCAGATTGGGAACCATTGGACTAGATGACCTTTGCAGTCCCTTCCAACCCTATGGTTTTATGATTTTATGGTTCTCTCTTGCTCTGATTATCCACACTGTCCCAACTTTGATGTATCTATCCTTTTAACACTTTTAAGATCTCTTTCTTTCTGTTCAGACAACCAAAATTTTTATTTAGGTCTCCCTCATCTCTCCTCTTGGTAAGTGTAATCTCCTGCCATCCAGCCTCTTTAAAACCCAAATTACCCACCACTGTTCCATGTAACATTGCTGCTAATATTATCTCCCTTACCCACTTCTCTGACCACACCAATGCTCTTCTTCTCTTCTATTTCACCTCAGATCCAAGCTCCTTGTCTTTCCCTTCATGGTGGACAGTTCAATCTTTAGGTCCTGCTGGGGATGGGATGAAGGTAGCTTTGTGAACTTTTTCCTTCCCTGCTAGTTTTGTAATAGACAAGGAGACAGCTCAACCCCCAGCCAATATTAGAGCAGCTGTTCTAATTTAACCTGACTACCCACAGGTCCCAAGACCACAGTCTCAGTCAGTTTTGCAGGAGCAGTGTCTGACACTTCATCTGTGCCTTCCCCAGAAGGGGGAAGAATAAGGCAAATTCATGCTAGCTCTGAACCATGCAGAGAGAACTCTCAGGCAGCTAGCTAAGCTGCCTCTGTATCTGCTTTGCACCAGAAGAGCAGCCACTAGGATCTAGCCCACTGTACCATCTCTTTAACCCAATTCTTCATGAAGTGGTGTCACAATGTGAATTATAGAGGCATTCAGAAATAGATTAATCCCTTTGAAGAAAATATTCTCATGAAAGAGAACTATCAAAGTGGTAGTACCTACCCGTTTGCAGGCAGAACGAGAAAAATGCATGACACCAGAACTTTCCAAGGTTCAGAGATTCTCAGTCTTCAGGGTACTCGTTCTGACCACTTCTACTTCAGAACATTTAACTCCTTGTTACAATATCATTAGCATTATGGATATATTTAAAACTGAATATATAGCTTCTACAGAATGATTATCTCACTTGTGGGCTACACATGCTTCATGTGCTGTGTCCTGACAGAGCCTGTATTAATCCTATAATGCAAAAATGTCTAATTAGGACAAATTTGATAAGCAGTCAGTTATCTGCATTAAACATATGTGTCACCATTCTTTGTACAAGTAAACCTATTATTTCTAAATGAAATCAGAGTCATTAGATCAGAAAGGCTTACTGAAATAGAACTTTCTTCATTACTAAGCAAAATTGGGGATTTCTATTTCAGAAGGCAACATACATATCATTTCAAAGTAAATGACACAGTAATAGACATAATTAGCACTATAAAGTGTTCAAGAGTCTTGAGAAAATTAATATGAGTGTTGAGTTTGAATGCACTAGATTACTTAGGCCATCTACATATTCCATTACAAACAGCTTTTAAGTATATTAGCATTTTAAACAGGCTTATGGAGAAATGGATACTGCATGAAGCAAAACACTGGAAAATGAATCTTAAAAGGGAATGGGACTCTTTAAATTATGGAGCACTGCATACAAAAGAAAAGGTCTTAAATATTCCTTATGTCACACAATGGTATTCATCAATCATTAGTAGAACTAGAGAATCATCTAGTAGAACTAGAAAATTTATCCACAGTAAACAGTTTATTTGTTGAATTTAGCCCATTTAATATTTGTGGTGTATCTAGGAACAGAATATGATTTTTACTAATTTGTTAGCAATAATTCAAGAAGTGTTTTGAACTGTACATTGTGACTATTGCTGTGAGAACTTGCTTTTTTGTGATTTACTTTTTCTGCTGTTTTTGTCACCAAGGCACATAGCATTGTTTTCCCCTTCCTGATTGGTTTTTTTAAACAGAAGGAGGGCTTGAATAAATTAGTTACAGCGTTAGCATTTGTGCAACTACATATTTACACAAGCATTCATGTAATGGCACAAAATGGCACAAAAATGACAAATACATATTCATACACATTCTATATTTCCATGTTTCATGAATATCCTTGCGTAAAAGCATAATTCTTATTAATTGTGGTGGAATGCTAATAAGAGGTTCATGTGATACCTCACTCTAAGTATTCAGCTGTAACTATGTCTTTCAGCTCCCATCACAGTCTCCCCCATCTTCTCAATTTTTTCCCTTTTGCTGCATGAAGCAAGATATATTAACAGAACATATATATCTAAGATGGAGAGTTCTGTTCCAACTGGGATTTCTAGAAATAGGTGTCAAGTATAGATAGGCAGACTGTATCTGCTGTATGGCCCATAAAGCATGTAGGTATTACTTTAATGTCTTATTAGCTTTGGTCATGGTTGCCAGCCAACCTGTACTTATTAATTATGTGCTACGCCAGTCTACTCAGTTCTTTGTGCAAAGAGAATTGGAATTTTTCCTCTCAGTTGTTTTTATAGAAGTGCTTCCCCTCTAAAGTTATTCTTCATAATGGTCTTAAGTAGATTTAGACCACAACTATCTACCTCACTTCCTATTTTCTGATACATGAAACTCTTGGAAGCATAGGCAAAAACAATGGCCTGCCATGCCACATATTCTTCCATTTATTTAAATGTATTTCTAGCACAGTAAAACAACTCGCAAGCACTAGTTCCAAAAATTTTCAATTAGAAAATGATGAAACATTTATATTGGCACTTTCAATTAAAAAAAAAGTGAAAATTCCTGAATCAAAATGTTTAATTTCCATCAGTGCAACATTCAACTGTTTCCCTATGATGGTGCATTGCCCATGGGTGTCGTAGTTTAATTGTCTGATGCCACCATTCTTTCCTACGGGCTGGCCTCTCTGGCCCAACTACATTTTCTATGATTCACCATCCCACTTGGAGACTGTGTTGCATCATGGGAGATGTAGTCTGGTCAGGGAGTTCAACCCATAGAAGAGAATCAGTTCTTTGCTTCATGGAAATTGAAGTTTAGTGTGCCACAATAGGACAGTGCTATTTATGTTTGGTCAATTTAAGAATACAAAATATTTTATTCAAGTTAATGTTTTGTTTCATGTCAGTTTTTGTAGAAGGGGGTGTTTCTTGACCAAAAAAATTTAAAAAAATCAGTAAAATTAGAAATTTTCCTGCACTAAAATAAATAAATATATTAAATACATGTGGCATACACTGAATTTTCCACTGAAAATCATTCTGCTAGAAAATTCCCATCCAGCTCTAGTACTGTGTTTTGTGAAATCATACTCTGAATCGATGTGTGGCTTGAGTTTCAAATACTTGTTTGAGGTTTTGCTCAACAGATAAATAACACAGTGTTGATTAAACAACCTGAATCAATGTACTTTCACAACTTTAACTAAATGGAGCTCAAGCCTTTTTTCTGAGGTTAGAAAAAAGTTGTTGACTCATTTTAATTTAATTTATTTTCCAAATTTCTGTGGTTCCTGGTTTTGGCTGGGACTGGAAATGCAGGTTCTTAAAAGCTGTTTTACCATCCTTGTCAAAAGCAAGCTTTTAAGGGCCTGAATTGATGAAATTTCAAGACTAAAGATGTTCAGTAGATTTGGCTGGGCTTCAGATAAACAGCCGAAAGAAAAGGAATCTCTTAAATGTTCGACATTTGTTCATCAGTAAATGCTGTGTGCTATAGACAAATGATTAATTAAATTTGATATAATAAATGAAACATTTTTCTGCTTATTAAGAATATTCCCTCTTTCTGTGTTTTGTACTGACCTTATTCTGCATTAGATGACTATGAGAAAAAAATTAAAAATCAAGGTGTTAGCCAGCTTTTTTTAACAGACGCAGACCATATGTTTTCATTAAAATGGGCATCATCTTTATTTTGTATTTAGTACCTCATTGGTTAGCCTTCCCTATTATTCTTCAAAAGCTACTTCATCTCAAAATGATGGTTGTCAGACTGTGGATCATTGATCTGAATACCAACCAGTGAAGAAATCTCTTTACACTGATTATAGTATAAAAATAACATTTTAAGGGACAAATCTACAGCATTCTGTGCTATTTGCACATGGTCCAGTGGTAAGGACATTAACCTAAGACTTTGGAGACAATTCTCTGCTTTACCATGGCATTCCTGTGTGATCTTGGGAAAATCTCTTAATCTTTTTGTGCCTCAGTTCCCCCATCTGAATATAGGAATAATAGTACTTCCCTACCCCACAGAGGTGTTGTGAGGATTAATACACTAAAGATTGTGCAGTCTCAGATATTGCTGTGACAGCTGCCATATGAGGACTTAGATAAGTACAATGCTATTGGTAGCACACTCCTAACACCCTGGAAGGCATTCACTTCCTTCTCCAACAGATAACAGCATATATTATGGTTTCTCTGTTACACAAAACTTTAGCTGTGACCTCAGCAAAGTTAAAGTAGAATAGCTTTCTAAATGAATGGAACTATGTGATAGGTGTGTTGATCTGTTGATACGACCGTATGTGGTCTTCTAAGATATCAAGTTTCTGCAAGACACAGTGAGGTTGAGAGCAACTGCATTGTCAGTGGTCTGGCCTAATAGTTGGAGTAACAGTCTGACCTGCCAGTTAGAGCTGTAACCAGACAGGGCAAGTCCTGGAGCAAAGTTGAAGGTTGATGCTGGAAGTGGGATAGCAGTGGATGCTAGGGCAGGAACTGCTATAGGTTAGGACTGGGACTGGAGCAGGTCTAGAGACAGCAAAGGCAGAGACAGGACCATGCACAGCTATGGGTGAAGACCACACTGAGCAGCCACTGGAGACCCAAGTTGTAGGCCTCACAAAGGTCTATCTTAGTAAAACTCTTGTCTACGCAGAGCCTCTCAAGGAGTTCATTAGTAAGTGGCAAGGGGTAATGATTTTTGGGTTGTTGCTTTGATCAGAGCTTGATAGTCAACTCAGAAGCATAAGGAGCCATTGTTGTCCCACTAATACAGTTTGATGGGCATAAAACAGTAGCCAAGGGAGCCATGTCTGATTTGATGTATATACAGTGGATTAATTGCACTAGATTAAATAATTTAATGAAGAGGAATTTGGTCGAGGACATTTGTATTATTTGCTGCTGGTGATTCTTCTTCTTTCATATGGCTTGGGTAGGTAGCAATGATTGCAAATTGATATCTAGATTTCATAGCCAGCACATTGCTGCAGCAATGAGTTGGCAAATGTTCTCCGGGTCCCCAGCAAAAGAATAAAGGGGACACTCAGATATGAGGTGCTCCATCATTTGTGACTGATGATCACAGTCGCCTACAAGTGTTTGCCTCCTTTTCCATTTAAAGAGTGTTTGTCCACATCACCCATGAGATGTCCTGATGCGATTCCATCTGCACCCGTCTTTATTGACCTCACAGTGAAAGTAGCTGCTGGTGATGATGACTGTATTTCTTCAGCACTGCATGTGTGGAATGTTACAAACAAGTAAAACATTGTTTGAATAATCTGGTCTTTCTGAACTGTGCTTGGTGCATGACTGGAATGGGAGCTATGGCGGTTTTTGCACCACCTTTTTAGCTGCCTGATTGTGGGATTATCTGGGAGCTTATCTGGCCCCTGTATATTATAAAAGCTTCATAACTATCTATGACTCCAATGGGCCGTTGTAGTAGTTGGGAATAGAGATGCCCCAGCTAAATCCCTTTCACGCGCCACTACACTAACAACAGAGGTTACAAGTAAAGGGGCATAGAGCTAATGCACTGACACCTACATTACTGCCCCTTTGTTTTGGCAGAGTGGCACAAAGGGACTATTAAGAGGGTCCTTGCTCCCTATGTTCATGGCCAAGGAGTTTACAAGCTAAGTTAAAACAGTATCTATCAAGACTGGTAAAATATATAGATATGAATAGAGACGGGAGGACAAGGGCTAAAGTAATAATGAAATGTGGTTGACAAGGAGTCTTGAGGTAGAAAGCCAAATTCAGCTCTGATAAGTGAAGCAACTCCATTGAAAACAGTGAAGGGGAATCTATTTGCCTGATGTATTTTGCATATATTCTTTAATATTCAGAGCTATATAGAGTAAAAGCAAAGCTTTTATTTATTTATTTATTTTACGAAGTGTAGTTATCTGTCTCAAAGTTAACTTAAAAAGATTGATGCAATAGGGTTGAGTCTTTTTTCATGAAAAGTATCAAATTTTTATTTTTAAAAAGTCTGTCAAAGTAAATCAAAATTGCCTAACCTGAAATTGTGATACAGTTGATGGCTTTCTTTCAATTGTATTCTGACTTGTTTTTTGCATGAATGTATTCTCTAAAGAGAAACCATTTAGTATTCTGCCTCATCATTTTGTGAATAGACATTTTTTTTCCATTGGTGATAATGTTACTCCACTGGAATCAGTTGGTATTCTGTGCTCAAATCAGTATTAATGGGGCTTCCCATAAGAAATCTCAGTTTTCAAGAAGGTTTCATCCGTTAATTAAATCATTAATATTCTGTTATCATAATTTCAGTTGACATATTTACATTTTAATGAAGTGATTGCCTTTTATTCTTGACCTTGTGTTTAAAAAAAGACAAAATATCCTACATAATTCTTTTAATTGCTACTAATTATGTTAATGAGATCCTTTTTATAAAAAACTAATAGCTCAGCTAACAAATGACATGTAATGAATAAAGGTCAATCTCTTAGTATTAAGTCATTTTTTTCTTGCATAGTGTAATGTCTTTAAGTTCCAAATCATGACTGCAATGTCTAATTTCTTATATTGGGCATGGCTGACTAACAGATAGAAATCCCTATCATCTTCTAATATTAAATGTCCTATTCACTTGAAAAAGTGGGTTTAAAAGGTTAGTGAACATAAACAAATATTACTAAAAACCTGATTTCTGTTGCTTAGAAAGCATCTAGGACAGAACTTGGCATCTGTTGCTTAGAAAGCATCTAGGACAGCATCTAGACCTAAAACCTAACATTTAATGGGAAAAGAAAAGTATTTTGATTGTAATGAAAGCAGAAGTAAAAAAGCAAATGTTCTCCTTAAATATTGGGAAGGTTTTTCCGCCTAACCTCTATTTTTCTCCAAATTTAATATGTAAGATCTATTTCAGGATTTTTACAGATCAATGTGCTGACTTACTTATGACCAAACTGTTATGAAATGCACCCAGTAATTATTAAGGGGCCCCAGTGATATCAATTTTGCTCTAAGGTACTTTTGAATGAAGAAAATTCCTTAATTCCCCTAAACTGAAAATGTGGGGCAATCTAATGAAAAGAGGCATTATCAGGGAAAGAGTCTAGAGTTCCCTCTATGTTGCTCATTGGTAGAGCTGGTTGAACGTGCAAGGCATAGAATTTGTGAACATTCATTCAAATACCAAATAGCTATATAATTTCATTATGTACATACCCCTTGTTTTTCATGAACATAAATTTAATTTTTCCTTGTCGTTACATGAATACTTAGAGAATCGTTGTTAATTGTGTTTGCATGTGAATAAAAACATTCAAACAGAAAAAAATTGCTATTCACTGTTTAAAATATGTTATTCTCTCCATCATTTGCTATTATTTTCTAATTCAGTAAATTTGTTGTCCAATCAGGAAGCAGAATCAATTCCACATGAGTTAGGTGAATTGCGAATAGCAAAAAATCAAAGGGCCAGATTCACAAAGGAAGTTAGATGTGGATCTCTCTCTTGTAACTTTTAGCCTAGTAATTAGGGCACTCAGCTGGGACATGGGAGACACTCCCCATTCAAAACCCCCTTCCAGCTGAGGGGGAGAAGAGATTTTAACAAGGATCTGCTATCCTCCAGTTGGGTGCCCTAAACATTGGGCTATGAGACACTGTGATATGGAGCTACCTTAGTCTCTTCTGTTGAATCTGTTCTACTTTGGATAACTAAGGCCCGGTTTACACTTACCTTCTGGATTCAGCAGCAGTCAACAGGAGGTACGCAAGTGATGCAAATTACTTCAATATCTCCCGTCGACTTCGCTGCGTCGGCTCCGCGCGCCGTCCACACTGCGCTGCACCAAAGGGAACACCGTTCCCTTTGATGCAGCACTATGCCACTTACCGGGGTGATGATTCATGATTGTACGGGGGCTTAAGCATCTGAACATCTACAGTGATGCAACTGTGCACGTGTATACTGGCAGACACATAGATATGCAGGGATCTTTTACAACAAAAACTTAAGCACCTACACAGTTCAGGAATATCTGAGCGGGGCGTTTATGAATCCCAGAGGGGCCTGATTCTGGGATTTATATGTGTAAATTGGCAGTTAGGCACCTAAATCCCTTTGTGGATCTAACACAAAATCAGCATTTCACAAACAACCCACAGGCTGAACATGGACCATCCAAACAATGTAGTGTACTTAGAAAGAACAAATTTATTTACTATATTTGCAGAAATCTATGTTATTTCCCCAATGAGAACAGTTTAACACAGTGTATCGTTTGACCAGATTTTGTCATCAGGATTTGAAGAAACCCAACCACAGCAGCAACAGCCTCTCTAGTAGGCCATACATGCTGAAAAGGATCATTGTTATTTAGATGAGTCGTAAAGGAATGTTATTTGTACAAGAAGGGTGGTTGTAAGATAGAAATGGAAGAGGGTTTGTCATGGAGCTAAGGAATCTGCAAATGTGTTTGTGATTACATTGAACAAGAATGCATTTGAACAACCTGTACTTTAATTAACTTAGTTTTTATAGGGGATAATATACCCTACCTGTGTTCATTTTTATCCTTTCTCTTGTGTGTGTATTTAAATATTATTCAGAGGGAAAAAATATCCTGATATTATTGCTCAGAGAAGAAAAAGTTTTACATAAACATATTGATTTGTCATGGGAATATGCCATAATTAATCACACAGTTCTACTTTTCTATGGCAATGGTTGTCCCTGTATGCTACTTATCTTTTAAGCTCCCCAATTAACAGCAGCAGTATTCAGGATATGATGTTTTGGTCAGAGGTTAAAAATGCAAAATAATTCAGTGGATCTTTGATCTGTTTCTAAAGCACTTGTTCTTAGCTTATTGTGCCCTTGAGGTTGAGACACACTATAGCACACCCAGCAATCATTCTCAAATCCTTTTTATCTTTCTGAGCTTATTTCATGAGTAAAAAGCATAACAGATGTCACAGGTTTACGTTTTTTCTTATCCCCCTAGATATTGTATTCCCCTTACTAACAAAACATTTAAAAATTTAAAAGTGCATTGTTTTGATAAACAGGAATCATCATTAACTTTTTGAATTCCCCAAATAAAATGTACAATATATACAGAGAGTGGCATTTAAATGGCCCTAGGATGTAGTTGTACCTTTCCGCTTCTCTCATTTTACATCCTCCATTGTGTCAGGGGAGATGGCGCTTAGGGTAGTTATTACTTTGTAAATTATTCTTCATACCAAAAATATAAAAACTAAAAAACTAGCTTGATAAATTAAAAAATTCTATTTTTTTCTTCATTCTAAACTCCAGACTAAGTAACCTCTGTAATGTTCCCCTACTTCTAGATTCTGAGTCAGAGAATGTTTCCTTCTGGAATCTGGACTGGTATATCACTGTGTCACCCCAATCCCTCTCTCCTGGAGCCCAGCTTGCACTTGCCTTCTGTATGAACCACCTACTCCTGGGTCAGCTAACTCAGTCTCCTGCAAACAGGTGGCTCCTGCCTTAGCAAGTGAGTGTCTTTGACCAGCTACTCATAGGAAGCTGCAACAGAATGACCAATATCTCCAGTCCCAGAAGCAACCCTAGGAACTTCCATTTTACAGAGTTCAGTGCTGCCTTCTGGACTCTACAAGCTCATTGCTTAGTCAATTTATCAAAGAAATTGATATGAAGCAACTCTGTCACCCTAAAGGAAGTCTCTGCACACACCCACACCGCATGCACTGCTTTAGATGAAACAAATCAATAAGTTATTAAGTACAGGAAAGATTTTATGTGATTATAAGCAAGAATAATCTGATCAGGAAGAAATAAAAGCAAATCACATTCTAAACTAAGCTTAAGACTTTTAGTAGCCTTACAGTCTTAGATGGTTCTTACCACAGGCTGGTTGGTCAGCCCCCAACCAGGCTTTCCCCATGCACAGTTTGTCTTGATGTTGTCTTGTAGGTGGATTGCGAGAGGGAGCTCAAGAGACCAAAATACCTCTCATTTTAACAGATTCCCCTGCCACCCTCTGGGATCAGGTGATCGGCAATGTCCTACATGGCTTCCTCCACTTGAGTCAAATGTGAATCACCTTATCAGATGCCAGGCCAGTCCATTGTTCCTGTATGCATGCCACCGCAAAAGGTCTAAACTCTCGCTTTGCTTTGTGTTTCCCTGGATCTAGTCAAGCCATGTGAGACATACATTTGGGGATATTAAATAGCAGAGTTTCATAACTAAGTATGCTTCTTGCAGTGTCACATGTGATCATAACAATAATGTTCAGTATGTCATGAGCATTCAAAAACACCTTACATGACACGCTTTGCTTTAAACAATATACAGTTACCCCATAAGGATGAACATGAATGACACAGAAATCACAGTCTAAGGGTGTACATGGGGTACAGCTTGTCACAGGGTAGTTCTCACTTTATAAATTATTCTTTATACCAAAAATAGAAGATATTCTATACAACTAGCTTGTTCAAATGAAATTTGTATTTTTTCTTCATTCTAAACTCCAGACCAAGTAACCTCTGTAATGTTCCCCTACTTCTAGATTGAGTCAGAGAATCATAGTGAATAATTTGAAGAAAGCTAGAAAATCCTAGTCATGTAATAATAAATTAAATTTTGAATTTTTTCAGTTTTGGATTCCCCAGTATTTAGAGATGATTTTTCTAGGTAATCTTTTTTAAATTTCCATCTCTCTATTTTTCTTCTTATATCAAACTCGCCAATGTATTGAGTGTCATTTGATGTCAATAGGAACCGAGGGGTCCTCAGCATTTCTGAAAATCAGTACATCAGTTTGAAGATCTTTAAATTTCATGGTACTTAATTTTTCTTCTTTGAAAAGACGAAGGATAGTTTGCCCCCATGGAATGAAGAGTTAATCACACCAGAGTTTTCAGCTGTTGAACAGACACAAGGCTGTATAGCTACAACACAACCCTTCAAGTAAGAGCATATCAAGCATAATAGTAATTAAAAATATTTCTTTTGGAATCCAAGCAGCATGGTTTACTGTTGTATCAGTTTATTAATATATCAGACATGATGCTAGAATTCTGAGCTAGTTGAATCTCATAATTTCCATTGTATGAGAATTTTGACATTTTGAAATTAGTTTTCACTCCAGATTGGAACAAAACTAAATATTTCTGAAATTTCCTGCCAAAAGGGAATTCTGTAAAAAATTATTTTGGAAAAAAAAATTGAAAACAATTTGAAATTTTGATCCAACATTAAATTTGTTTCAAAATTTATTTTTATTTATTTTAAATATTTCATAAAACATCAGTAGTACTGCATAATATGACATCTCATAACAAGTCTAATATAATGGTCAAAATATTCTATTAATTTTACATTTTATTTTAACTGATTTGAAAATCATAAAGGGCATCTGCTACTTAATACTGATTGAAACAGCTTATTTTATTATCTAGAATCTTTTGTTTGACTGTAATTATTTTGTTCTAGCATACTGAAAACAACAGCTCCTCCAACTAGTATTCTCACTGTTCATCATATTTTCTTATTCAAAGTGTCATACTGTGAAACTATTTCTTTACTAAACCAACAACATTTTGAAATTTTCTCAGATAATATTTTCCAAAATGAAATAGTTTTTAAAATAAAAAAAATGCTTTTAATGGGATACTGTCAAAATTGATACAATTTCACACACAAAATATCAGTTTAATCAAAACTTTATTTTCCAACAGAAGAATGACAACACATTTCAAACCAGCTGTAATTAAAATACACTGGAAATATCAACATTGGCATAGTACGTGCTTGGCACCTACTATTGGCTGAAAAGTTAAAAACACCTGGAAAAACATTATTCTAAGTTGTAGGTTAGGTGGGCCTGTAGCCATCCAAAGAGAAGTGGGAAGTGTCAGAAAGTAGCTGGCTCTTTAAGGGGAGATGTGTCCAATCCCACCTGTGACACATTTAGTTCACCTCCCCAGGAAAAGAAAATGAGCAAAGTCAGATGACAGGCAGGTTATGTAGCTAAACCAGGTCTTTTGGAGTGAAGATAACACAGAGGCCCATGGAGACCCAGAGACTGGGAGAAGGAAGATTTCAGGTAGGAAACCCTTCAAGCTGCTGCCTGATAGAAAATAGAGATAGATTCAGAGTTCCTTGGGAAAAGATAAAGAGAGTTTGAAGTGGTGGAAGTCTTTGTTTGTTGCCAATTTAAATACCCTGGAAGGTATTTAAATACCCTCAGGTATGACTTTTCCTGAGGGACAAGCGGACACAGCAAGGTTGAGAGATTGGATGATCCAGCATGCTTGCGGGGAAATGAGGCAGTAGTAGTCCAAAGCCAGACAGGTAAGCAGTGCTATTAAATGGACATTTGGGGAAAACACACATTAGATTTCCCTTTTTCACATTTCATCATACACAAACACCTTAGCACCACCTATCTTACACTCTCTGGCCCTGAAACACCTTGGGATGAAAAAAAAAATCAAAGTAAAATCCTGCATATGCTTCATTTTTCTAAATACCTTAATACTCAAGGGACTGCTAAACAGTTCCAATGTTATCAAACCTCAATATACCTATGCTAATCTGAGATTTAAATAAACAAACACCTAAAGATACTTAGAACTTTGTATTTCTATAGTGAGTATCCAGGAAATAACACAACCAAATGCTAGGGAATTGAAAGTCAATTAATATAAAAAGAATGGTTTTAAACTTTTGCTTAACATGTAAGTGGATCTGATACCCAACTAACTCAGCCTCTGATGATGACTATGGTGGTAACCCAGACTTGGGGTGTGCCCTCCTAGGTAGTTTGTCCACCTAGAAAGCTTAATATGTAGTTTCAAAATGGGTACTGAGCATTTTTAGTGACTGCCACACCTCAGATTCTGGATGTTTATGGTCCCTGACGTGCAGTTGCCCCATCTGTACCCCTCATGTCTAGAGAGATACAAAATACTCCAAACTAACAAACAAAATCCATGTGGTTCCCCCACTGCTTTCCTCCTATATTTGAACAATTGAATGCTGCAGTGCAAGAAAGTGTTACAATTACACCTGCGCAATTGGAAAAAAAATACAAAAGTTTGCATGCTCTTTTTAAAATCTCGACCTTAGCCTGCATTTTCTTTATTTCTTTTAATCTTCACATTCCTTTCCTCTCCCTGATTTGAGACAGGAGCAGAAGCAGAAATACAAAAATATCATGAAAGTGGCTACCTGATCAAAAGTAGGATACAGTGGAAATCTCAGGAGGAAACCTGAGGATTTTTATTTGTTTTTTGTTTTAATTTCCAATGTAATTCATAGATTCAAGTTCAGAAATGGTATGAATAAGCGTTTTGATACTACCTAAACTATACCAAACTTCTGAACCTCTTAAAGTTTGCCTAAATGCCTATGCAGTTTTGATTTTTCACAGGTGCCAAATACATTTGAATACTTCTCTGCAAGTTTTCACTACCATGTTTAGTGTTCATTGCAACAAGGGCAGTCAAATCAAAGTACCTGCTTGTCCACTGTGTACAATAGAGTAAAGAATCAAGTCGGGTACTGCCGGTACTAATAGTATACCATCTACATACCAATCTGCAGAAAAATATTTTTAGATATTGCAGATGGTTTCCAGAAGGTTTGGCAGAAAGATGAACCAGCTCTGAAACCCCTGTGAATTGCCATATGGTTAGGATTCAATGGAACTGCTAACATGCACTGTTTTCTTAGACCTCTCTTCTCCTTTAATACCATAAGGAGGAAGTTGCTCACTCTGTGTGTATGTGCATAAAGTATTAAGCAAAGTCCTCAGAATAAAAATGCCAGAAGGCCCATTTGTATTGCATTAATGTTTCTAAATGTCTTTGTCTTAAAAATCATACTGTGTTGTTAAAGACCACCCACATTGACTTGGATTTCAGAGCTGTTTTTGCACATCAGATTTTCTTTGTAAATCAAAAATAAACTCAACAGCCTTCATATCCTGCCAAAAAAAATGCACATTAATCACCCCACTGCTGTGTTAAAAGTTTCCTTCAAAATAAGACAACCTTTAGACTGACGAGAGTTTGTTTACTGATGAAAATCTACTGGATTTTCAGGTTTTAACAATGTGTGGCACTTGTAGATGCCCAGGCATCCTTTCCTTTGGCTAAGGATTCCTCATTGAAGACTCGTAAAAGGCTGAACCATCATGATTTTACTGTCTACTCTGAAAGTCCCAGGTTAAAAACCAAATTAGGTTATTGAACTGCTGTAGGCTACATGAAGCTTGAGGTCTAGTGTTCAGGTCAGCCTGCTCCCCAGCAGCTTCTTCTGTGGGCTTGTGTGGAAGGGACAGGACCATGTCTCTGTTTCCTGCCTAGTGTCTTTGGGGCACCAGGAACCAAGAGTGCAGACTAAAGGCCTGATGCAAAGTACATTGAAATCAGTGGGAGTCTTTCCACTGTCTTCAGTGGTCTTTGCAGCAGTCCCTGTCTTCCCACATACACTGTTGCTGCAATTGTGACAGGCTCTTGCACAGAAAAAGGAAAAGATGCCTGCAGTTATATGATGAGGTTGATTGTAATGGTAGGTTGCACAGCACTGGGGCCCGCTTCCAGTTTGTCTAATGGTCCTAAAGCTCATGCTTCAGGGTTTCAGCCAAATACTGGCCGGGGTCAGGAAGGAATTTGCTCCACTCCCCAATGTATTCTGAAAGGGGTGTGGGAGGGTGGGGGGTGTTTTATCTTCTTCCTCTGAAGCGTCAGAAATGAGCATGACTGAAATGGGACATTGGGTTGGGTGGGCTAGAGTTCTGAGTTGGAACCGAGCCTTCTCTCTTTCAGGTGCTTGGCTGGCTGGTTCTTGCTCACATGGACAATGTCTAATTGATTGCTGTATGTGGGTTGGGAAGAAATTTCCCCCCAAGTCAGATTGGCAGAGTCTTTGGGGGGGGGTTCACCTTCCTCTACAGTGTGTGGGTGCAGGTCTGTGCCAGGATTATCTGGGTATATATCACTTAATCATTTTCCTGCCCTTGCAGGATCTTCGAGCACTGGCTCACCTTAGTCCTTACTGTTCTCTGCTTGTGGCATATTATAGTTTAGTCTCTTGTCAGCTATAATATTTTGATCTAATTTCAGTTATTGGGTTTAGTGTGTAGGCGTTGTGTGGGTGGCCTGTGATAAACTGACTAAAAGATCTGGTCATCCCTTCTGGCCTTAAACTCTATGACTTTTTGACCCAGGCTGCGCAATAAAAGGGAGGTTTTTTGTGTGCTCAGAACTGCAAAGCGTTGTCACATAACAGCATAATGTTTTTTGGAATTAGTTTGTGAATTAAACTAAAGCAGGCACCTGGATTTATGTTATGTCTGAGTGATTTTTTGGAGTAGACTAGTGGGAGGGCCTATCTTACAACTAAAGTACTTATCCTTGTGTGGAATGTCAGCAAGGCTGCTGCCTTGTCAGGTCGCCTGTGTAAGGTCTGCCCTTACTGCATTGCTTTCCTGTGATACCGGTAACCTGTTATCATTGCTCTAAGCAGCTAAAGCCTCACAAGTCAGCAATATTAGCATAAGACCAGAACTCCATAGAGAGGTGCTTTGGGCTGTCAGCAGCAACAGTATTTTTGTGTGAGTGCACTGACTGTAGCATGCCAAAGTTCTGAAAGTGTTTTCTCTGGTCTGGTTTAAAATCTTAATTGTTTAAAGTAGTTGGGCTTGCAGTTCTGATCAATAATGTGACAAAGCTACAATTGTTTCATCTCAATTAAATAAGCTTGAATAGTAACAGAAATGTTTAGTATCTAGAGTTTCATGGACTACCAACATTTAGCACGTTCTTCAGAGAGTCCATCTAAGAAATGGTGAATAGAATAAATTATTGTATTTCTCTCTAAATTATTATTTGCCAGGGAGTGTCTAAAACATACCATCTCTTTCATACTAAAGCTTCGTTACTGCAGTGCATACCCTTGTCCCAGCCTGGCATCAAGATTTTGAATATTATTGCAGTTCGAGAGTGTCTGATTTCCCAAGAATCTTGACAGACCAGAGCCTTATACCCTGTGTGTGTCTTCCATTCCCACAAATAAAACATCATGAATGACTGTTGCACAGGAGGGAAAAACTGTGTGGAACTTAATTCTGAAGCTAACTGAACCACCACTTCCTGGAACAGGCACACAAGAATAAAAATAGCACTCAAAGGAAGAGCCAGCCATCCTAAGGTTGTGCTGTAAAAAAGCTGAACCTACTGTTGGATGAATTTACTGGAGCTGTGAGACAACTGAATCTTACAAATAAAGCCACTTGTAAGAAAGAGAAGTTCATCAAAACCAAATAAAAATACCTGCTTCCAATCTCTGACACTATTTGGAGTTGGGGGTTGGATCTGAGTTTGCAGCTGAAAGGTATCTCCAGTGTGGACCAAATACGAGCATGCTGAAAAACAGAAGCATTCACATCTGGTGTTCTCGTGAGGTGCGGTACAGATATCTGAAAGTCAGATTGAAGGGATTTAGTTAAGGGCCATTTCATGCAGGTTTTTCTTTTGGCTTGTTTAACTTTACAGGGTGATCTGTTGGGGATTGAGTGTTTGGGAACTGTGTGGGAGTGGCGCCCAGAGGCCTACTAACTGTTAGCTGAGGCTGGGTCTACACTGACGGCAGCAAATTTGCCACTGTCACATCGATTGCTGTGGATCGACTGAGCAGTCTGTATAGACGTGCTCAGTTGATCCAGGAAGCGACGCAGGAAAACCACCTCGGTAAGTGGAGTCACGCTGCATCAAAGGGAGCGCTGTTCCCTTCGACGCAGCGCAGTATGGACACCGCACAGAGCAGATGCTGCAAAGTCAACGGGAGATATGCAAGTGATTTACGTCACTTGCGTATCTCCCGTCGACTGCCGCCAAAGTGTAGACCAGGCCTCAGTGTGCGCTAACTAGAGTCTAGACTCCTGTCCTTTTATCCTTGATCATCACCCTTCACTTATGTGTTAACTAAGGGTCCGGGCTGACCTAGGAGAGAAGGGCTTAAAAACAAGACACTAAGTGACGAAAGGGAGCTAGTGAACAGAAGAGTTTGTGAGGGAGTTTGTAGGAGGGAGACAGAATAAAATTGCCATGGTTCAAAAGGGCCGCATCGTCAGTGCCAGCACTGGTCCTGGCTCTTCCATCTGCACCTGTGTCCTGACAGAGAACCCAATCATGGATTCCTGTATCAGGTCCTGGTCTGGAGTGTCCTGCATTTCTTCCGTATAGAAAGCCAGTCTGGAAAGACCCATGCAGTGTGAAAATTGTCTACTGGTAGAATCTCTCTGGAAGCAGGTGGGTGAGCTGCAGGAGGAGGTGGCTAGCACTTTGGAGAATGGGATTAGAATACAAAATGATCTTGATAAACTGGAGAAATGATCTAAAATAAATAGGATGAAATTCAGTAAGAACAAATGCAAAGTACTACACTTAGGAAGGAATAATTGATTGCACAAATACATAATGGGAAATAACTACATAGAGAGGTGTACTGCAGAAAAGGATCTGGAGATTATCATAGACCACACATCAAATATGAGTCAACAATGTAATACTGTTGCAAAAAAACCAAACATCATTCTGAGATGTATTAACAGAAGTGTTGCAAGCAAGACACCAGAAGTAATTCTTCCACTCTACTCAGCTGGAGTACTGTGTCCAGTTTTTGGCACCACACTTTGGGAAAGATGTGGACAAATAGGAGTAAGCCTAGAAGAGGACAACAAAAATGATTAAAGATCTAGAAAGCATAACCTATGAGAAGAGATTGAAAAAAAAATGGGTTTGTTTAGACTGGAGAAGAGGACATAAAGTGTTTGAGTACATAAAAGGTTGTTATAAAGTGTAGGGTGATAAATTTTTCTCCTTGTTCACTGAAGACAGGACAAAAAGTAATGTACTTAAATTGCATTAAGGAAGATTTAGTTTTGACATTAGGAAAAATTTTATAGCTGTAAGTGTAGTTACACACTGGAACACATTACCTAGGGAGGCTGTGGAATCTCTGTCATTTAAGGTTTTTAAGAACAGGTTAGACAAACAACTGTCAGGGATGGTTTAGGTAATACTTAGTCCTGCCTCAGTGCAGGGAATTAGACTAGATGATATATTGAGGTCCCTTCCTGCTACAATTCTATAATATAGAATATAGATTATTCTATAATTCTATGCCTCTTTCATATTTACCGTGACCAGATCTGCAGATTGTCTTTAATGGGACTTAAACGCATGTATCTGGGCATCATTCAGGGAGCAAAAACGCCACAAGTGACTAGATTACTAATGACATTTCACAGCTAATGAGCAAACTAATAGTAAAAGATCAACATGAACAGCTGATAAAGAACCCATGAGCTGAAAACTGTTAATCCAAACTATTCAGTAAATATTTTCGAATAACAAAACGTTTGCCAACAATTCATAAACAGGAAAAGGGACTAACTTTGTCACAGTTAATTTCCAACAGATAATCTGACCTGCTCTATTCTATAACATCAGATTTATATTAATTAATACATTAATTAATAAACAAATATAATTCATTAAAAACTTAAACACATGAATACAGCCAGCATCGTTAAAGAGTAAACTGACACCTCAAATTCTTTGAAAAAAATAGAAAAATATACTGTGTCCTATGCAATAGACAAGGAGAGGCAAGGTCACCCTTAAATATACCAGGCAAACATAGAGTCACTCAGAGGAAAACAAGGAGTTAGAGAGAGCGAGCAATTGCATAGCATCTTTCAATGTTGCCCTAAACTTGTTTAGTTGTACAGAAAAAGGAGAAGATTGAAGAGAGGGAGAACAAAAATATAGCATGCTGACTCTATAGTACATCCAACATTTCATTTCTGTGAGGGAGTGCGGAGCATCTTGCAATTGTGAGATCAATTTCCTAGAGAACTGGAGTGGCAGCACTTGGCTCAAGGAAGTCCCGTCTTCATAAAAGAATGAGGATTGCTTTTTTTATTCTTTTCCTAAGAAAAGAAAAGAAAAAGAAAAGGCAGCAATGTGGAAACTTAGTCTTGCTGCCATTTCCAAAACCCTACCACAGGTCACCTGCCTTTCAGATACCCAAATGCACACTCAGATACTAGTCCCATAGGCCAACAAAGTGTCAAAAGAGTTCCTCATCCTGGCTGCATTTAGAACCATTCATTTTTCTGTACCAAATCTATCCTCATCCTATGATAAGGAAAAAAAATCATTCTTTTGTATTATTTCTAAGGGAAATTTTGGAAATAGTTCAAGTACACGTTAAAATAAGGTATTGGTCTACGCACTGCAAATTTCAGCATGGTTTCTAGCCCTTTTGAAAGGATGTTGGGTAGCTGAGACCTGTAAGAAGTTTGAATCTATGTTAATATTTCTTTGAATTTACCCTGGACTTTATAGTCTGGTGAGTGTTTTAACATACTTTCCCCACTTACTCTGGTCTCTTTTAGGTATATAAACGTATACATATAGTTTAGAAATATGTTATTTGCTGTCTCCTCAAGGGTTTATTGACAAAACTGATGAGCTCTAAAATTAGATTTACAGTGTCATGTTTTAAGGAGTTTACTACACATTTTCACAGATAGTTTGATATTGCAGTGTCCTGCAAATCTCCCTTATACATTCATCTACCATTTGGGGTCATTTCTTGGCATTGTGAAACTGGAGCTAAGACTTTTGATTTTTAAAGCAGTCACAACGATTAATTTTTTTCAATGGGAATCAAAATACTGACTGGGAGTTGCTGTGCTAGGCTTTGAGGGAGCAGGATGGCTTTAAACAGCACTAACTGTAATAGGAGTCTTTACCTCTCTCACTGCTTTTCTGAGTGAGAGTGTTAGACATATTCTCCTCAGAAGACTCTTGGTATTGTGAGGGGCATTGGTTCTGCATAGAAGCCTCCCTTCACAGATTTATACTGACTAATGAGGGGCTGTTTTGGGGATTTTCTATAGCAGTTTGATTAACATGTTAGAATTTACATAATAAACATAGTGGTTAGAATCTATGCTCTGAATATTGTCTACATTTTATAAGTACTAATGGTGTGAGATTTAGTGTTATAAAAATCAGATAAAGAAAAAAAGAGGGAATTCGCAGTGTTCAAAAGCCCAGGTGTTTTCTTGTCCTACCTGCACTAATGTGGTCATACACTTATCCTTTAAAAGTTTTCAGTGTCAATTATGTAGCACAAAAATAACAATTGTTGTAGTACCCTTCAAGGCTTTGTTTTGTCCTGCCTTCTAGGCAAATCCATTATTACATGTATTTTTGTTTCTGTCTGAGTACATTTTAAAAAGATGCAAGATTGTTTTATGTACTCCAGTGAAATGATTACAAGAAAACGCCAAAGTACTGTAAACATTCAGAAAAAAATAGAGGACAAGTTTACTTGAGATTTACATTTCAATAGTGAGTCCTTCAAACTGCAGATAAATGCAATGTCAATAAACTACAGTATCTTGTCTAATTAAGTAATTCCAAAAAACAACCTGACCCCAATATTTCAAAGCAGTCATTCTGTTATTTTGATATATTTTAACCAGATCTTATTAAAATTCTTCAAATTATTACCATATGACTGATGGATGATGTAAGCTTTAGAAGACCAAGCAATGTAAAACTATCCTAATGAAATCCAATTAGAAATAAAATGCACATAAAAAGATTACAAAATTGAGCTTTTAGATGCTTCACAGAAATTTCTCTTGAAACTGAGGTGCTTTTACAGTTCAGAGTTTCATAAAAGGCAAGCATTGGCTAAAATCAATATACAAGCAAGATAAAAGGCATAACAGCATGATTGCACTGATCAAAGCCTTTCAAAAGAGTAATCCACTTTTTAACCCCATCCAAGTCACAAAAGTCTTTCATATGTAATGTAGTTTATACTGTGGGTAGAGTTATTGAAACTTGGTAACTCCACAAGAAACGTAGCACATAGATACTAGGATTATGAGTGCTCTAGAAATGTCGTTAAGTAGGTGGATGGATGGATAAAAGATAGATGTGTATTCTAAAAAGAAATTTAATCATAAATGTAGCTAGTAGATTCATTATCTTAAGAAAACATTAGAGCAGATTAGATAAATAGTGTTATTTCTCTGCCCTAGATTATATACAATACAGTTTAATTTTTAAAGGTTTTCTTCTTTGCATTGAATATGTAATGCAAAGTAGCCATTAATAAAATATTAGGAATGAGTGAATTGGTTCTGACTTGGAAGAAGGTCTGAGGTCAATGGTAGAGTTTGTTTAGGATAGCTTGAGGAGCAACGTATTATTCAACATGAATAAGGGTATCCAAATCGGGCCATCAGTTATTTAGTATGTCTTTTTTTTTTGTACAAGACTGCTGTTCTTTCTAGTGTGGAAAGACCACTGTGATATATGGTTTGGGCCTGACACATTCTATGAATTTATGGGGTTAAGAAGAGGTGTATGGGAGGAGATTTTGTTTTAGTGGATGTTTAGTTTAGAGTTTGATGGAGAAGTTATGATAGAGACAAAGAAGGTTTTAAGAGGATACATGGTGAATGCTTACCCTTCTGACCATTGATTATTCTGGTTCTATTATTATTTACTTTGGGCGATTTGTGGGGGGAAGGTATGTACACCAGTAAAATGATCAATTGAGTTGGATAACTGGGGAATGGGACTGATTGTCAGTGAATTAATACATGCTTAAGTGCTTAGTTGACATAAGACAATTCTATGTATATTATATGTAATCTTAAGAGTTTGATATAATCTAGGGGATCCCAAGCATTTTCAGTGTTAATAATGTAATAGAAGAATTGTTTTGTGTACCAGTTTCCTTCTCAATCACTTCCCATTGAGTTAGTGATCAAATAACCTACCCATGGCAACTACAGAAATTGTTTACATGAAAAGGCAATGGTAAAGTACTTAATATTGTTTTAGCGGTGTGAAAAAAATGGAGTTTAGCAGGTGGAATAAGCACAGGAGTCAGCAACATTTGCCCAGACATCTCTGCAGACTATCAACAAGTGATTACCAGACCTCAGTTGGGAAACATGTATTTTCTTAAAGGTCTTCTCATTTATGCTACCTCACAGTAGCTAGACCATGCCTATACTAGGCCTTCCAAATGTTTGCAGTCATTCTGATTCTAGCGTACTTGAAACAGTTTGCATCAATACCTAAACTATGTACCTTTGTCAATCCTTAGGGTTTGTCTACACTTAAAACTCTATAGCATTTCAGTGTAGCCACCACCTACACCAGTGGGAGGGATTCTTCCATCGGGGCAGGCAGTCCACCTTCCCAAGAAGTCTTAGCTATGTCAGTCAAAGAATTCTTCCATCAACATAGCTCCGCATACACCATGTGCTAGGCTGATATAGCTACATCTCTTAGGGGTATGGCATTCTGGGTAAAAAACATTACTAACCAGATTTTAATATGATATTAATGTTTTTCACCAAATATCACAGCAACAACAATTTGAACAGGAGAATGCAGCCATAAGATATAGCCATTTAATGCACAAATCCATAATTTTTGATAAGAGCATACTGTAATTTTTTCAGCTCTATTTTTTACTTCTTTTCTCTACGTTAAAACACAGAGATAAAAATATACATTTGAAGCAGTCAAAAGTGTTTTTCCAGACTGAACCATAAAAAAATCCATATGAACAATATGAAGAATCTGACTGACAGTCACAAAAGCTAGGAGATTTACAGCAGAAGATAAAAGTGTGGGCTGATTGAGCCAGCCTTGAGGCACAGTGATAGAGCTATACATTGAATGGAGGAAATCCAGGTTTGATGGTGCTATTCCTTAAGCATAATAAATATCTGTTTGTATAAATATAGTTTATTATTCCGGAACCTCTCTTCTCTGTGTGGTTCAATTTCTTACCTAATATCCTTCCCTCGACACTGTCAAGACAGACAGACTGTCAAGTACTTCATTACTTCTGTCATTCAGTCAGTTAAATGCCTATTGAGAGTACACCATTGTACACCATTCAGGTTTCAGTCTCAGTGGCATACACTTGTCATACACAACCCCAGAATTGTTGTTCCACACTCTTCCAGAATCTCCCAATCTGGTCTCATGTTCAAGTTTGCCATCTGCCTTGACCCACCTGCCAAAACACTTGAACTGGTCACTCTGGTTTAGTCATATTCCTTTAATCCCTGTGTCCAATTTTCCTGAGGCACCTCTACTAACCTACATAACATCAGTTTCAGGGCATGCCTACACTGCCACGGTGGCAGGCATCAAGGCAGTAGGTTTGTGTAGACCCGCTCAGTCAATGGGCAAGCCCTCTCCCACCAACTGAATTAGTCCACCTCCACAAAAGGCCGAAGGTAGTGTCGATGGGAGATACTCTCCCATTGACATAGTGTGAAGATGCCATGCTGCATAGATGTAAATACACAGACATGAGATTCACTAGTTAAGTTTATGTAACTAGCATATCTCATGTCGACCCAGCACCGCAGCATAGACTGTTACCAGGAAGAATTTAGGAAGGCCAACCCCTCAAAACAACTGGTACAGTAGATTGCTCTATTGGAATTTCCAGGGAGACAATCCTCCCTTGAAAGGACAGAGATACAGCTTTCCGATCAAAATAGAATACACAAGCTTTGAAAACAGATACCAAATTTATTTAGAAGTGAATGGTTACATTAAGCAGAAAGAAATAGAAATCAAACATGACATGAACCTGAACGATGACATGAACGATCTCCTGGTAGAAAGACTCCAGCTCCTCCCCATGCACAAAGACCTGGAGTAAGATGGGAAGGAGGGACACAGCAATGTGCTCGGGATTCCAGACACACACAGGAGCGTTCTCCTAGACAGCATGCCACAGCCCTGAGAAAGCCAGAGGATGCCTGAACCACTGGTTGGCTGGCTTAGACCCTCATCAGCCTAACCCTGAGCTGTGCACACAGCTCTTCCAGGTGGGGCACTGCAGGTTCATCTTCCCAGCTGCTCCCCATATGAAACAGCAGCGGGGGTGATCGTAACACTGGGATCCGCCTGGGCACGGTGAGCAAATGCTGGGAGTAGGTCTGCTCCTCCCACCCCCACTTCACACCCCCCTCCATGTTCAGCCCATTTTCCTACGGCAGCCTGTCTCTGTGCATAGCTGCCAGCTCCTGTGCCCTGACGTCACTGGGGAGAACTCAGTAACACCCTGGCTATGATAAGTCTGCTCAATGGTCTGTGGGAATGCTGGATGGGATGGGAACTGAGTTACTGCAGAGAAATCTTTTTTGGGTGCTGGCTGGTGAGTCTTGCCCACATGCTCAGGGTTTAGCTGATCGCCATATTTGGGGTCGGGAAGGAATTTTCCTCCGGGGCGGATTGGCAGGGGCCACGGAGGTTTTTCGCCTTCCTCTGCAGCATGGGGCATGAGTCGCTTGCTGGTGGATTCCCTGCAGCTTGAGGTCTTCAAATCTCACTTTTGAGGATTTCAATAACTCAGTCATGGGTTCGGGGTTGTTATAAATGTGTATGGGTAGGGTTTTGTGGCCTGCCTTGTGCGGGAGGTCAGACTAGATGATCATATTGGTCCCTTCTGACCTATGAGTCTATGAATCTATGAATCTATGAACCATATACAACTATTAGAAGGTATATGGTACAGAAAAGAGTACTTAGACTACTAGAACATATATGGTATAAGGAAGACTAACCTAACTCTACAATACTTAACACTATTAATTTAACAATACATTAATTAACATTCTATCATAAATACCTATACTAAAACATCCATCATCCAGCAAGCACGGATTAGGTGCTTGCTGGATGGGTAGAGAGGGACAATTTCACTCAGACCACAAGCATCCAACTTCATTGACATGCAAACTCCGGTGGTATTTTACTTATACAACCATTAAAAACATCCCTCTCTTCGTCAGGGAAGGTTCTTCTGTTCTGTCCACAAATTGCTGAGAGCTACCTCAGGCTCAGATTTAGAGCAGGGACTCAGTTAGCCCGATTGTCCGTAAACCCAGGATCATTTCTGTAGCTTCCTATTAGAAGGATTACCCTGGCTTGGACGTAAAGTGGAGAGTCAGTTAGCCCAGTTGTCCGAAACCTAAGGTGCACCTTTGCTTCAGTGATGCTCACCATTGTTTAAGTTGGTCCCGATGTAAAGCTCCTTCCTTTTCTCGGTTCTCTTGATCAGCTGGCTTCTCTCTCTCTCTCTCTCTCTCTCCCTTTTCTCTGATGATCTCAGCTCTCTGCAAAGCTTAGCCTGCTGACGGTTGGCTCTACCTAGCTGTCAGAACATCAAAATGGGTAGGGGAGAGGTGATGTTAGGAGGGAGTTCATCCAAAGGTCACCCAGCTCTGCCAATCAGCTTAAAGGGAACCTAATATGCTAATTAGGTCATACCTGCCATGTTAATTAGGTTCTGATGTAAGGCTCTAAGCCAATCAATACTTAATATGATAATTAGCCTCACCTTCCATGCTAATTAGTTTCACGTTCCATGCTAATGAGAAGGGTGGGGCAGGGGGTAGTAGGGTTACCTGAGCAGTGAGAACATCAACAATGGATAGGAGAGGGGAAAGGAGGGAGTTGGGAGCAAACAGAGGAGAGCTATTTTCTAATTGCCAATTCCAGATTCACTTGCTAATTTTTATCCTAAAGATCCTTTTCCTAAAACTTAGTAATAGTTTAAATACCACAGAGTGCTACCTGACTATTCTGCCTAGTAGATTCAAATAGCTTGAAACAAAAATCTTCAGCTATAAGACCAGGCCTTAGTCATGATCATTTTCATCCCATGCCATCTTGGTTGGGCATACTACTGGTTTACTATTTACTGTTGGCCTTCTTTTGAGTATGCCTTTATTGCTATGTCTTCCATAGCCTCTTCTAATTTTTTTCCCATTGGGATCTTTCTGCTGACATAGTTCTTCAATCTGATAAACATCTGTGAACTGAGGGTGCAATCTGACTTTCACTTAAGGGACTTGTCCCAAAATGTGTTTGGATCACAGTTTTAGGTGAGCTATATTGGCTATTAGTCATAGTTATTAAATCCTCAACCACTCTAGTGTGAGCATCCTTTTGTTCACTTTATCATATGCCTTTTCAAGGTCTATAAGGGTACACCTACACAGCTCACAGCAGCAAGTCATCCAGCCCTGGTTGGCAGACTTGAGCTAAAAATGGCTGTGTAGACATTCTTTGAAGTTGCGGCACTGGAGCTTGGAACACCCGCCTTCCTTAGGCTTGAAAGCCCAAGCTCCAGTCCAAGTTGCAACTTCAAAGTGCTGTCTACACAACTATTTTTAGAATATTAGCATGAGCCATGCCAGCCTGAGTCTTTCAACCTGGGCTGCAGGCTTGGTAGACATACTCTAAAAGCTCAGAAGCTATCCTGTTGGTATTCTGCTCGTCTATCCCTTGCCAAGTTACAAACATGGCATCCCTAGTTCCTCATCCTTTCCTGAAGCCAAACTATTCTTATTCTAGGAGGGGTTCCACCATTTTCCTAATCCTAGCTTGCAGGATAAATTCTAGTATCTTCATCCCATGTAACAATAGCTTTATCCCTCAATATCTTCCACTTTCATGGATGCTTTCCGTATGAATTGGGTCCAGGATAGATCTGCACCAGTCTTTGGAAAGTCTCTTCTCACCATACAGCTTTAACCACTGCTCATCTATTTTATGACTCTCTCACCACAGACTTTCACCAGGTCCACCATTACTTCAGTAGGTCTTGCTGCTTTATTGTTCTTCTTTTTCTGGCCTGCATTTCTTGCCTCCTCTTCTGTTATGCACCACATTAGGATCACATGTTGTCAACTTCACCCTAAAGGCATTTGCCTCATTTAAGAGAGACTCAAAGTATTCTTTCCACCTTTCCTTCACTTTACTAGCAGTCTCTTTTGATCATTATTTCCAAATGGTGTTGCAATACCATCATCCTTCCCTTTGAGTCTCATTTTTGCAGTGCTATAGATCTTCTTGCCAGCAGTTGTTAGTCATTTACAAGTTCAACATTCAATTCATCTAGGTCACTTTCTTCACTGCCTGCTTAGCAGCTTGCTTTGCTCCTTTCTAATCATTTTCACTTACAATTGATGGATTCATTTTTTTTCTTTATGCACCATTTGCTTGTTTTGGATTGCCTTTTGTAAGTCCACCACCTTTCTCTTGGTTTTCTCCATCGGCATCCTCCACTAACTCTTCCACTGCAGCAATCCATATTCATCATGGTTTCACTCCTCTTCAGCCAATGGCAAACTGTTGCTGAGTATTTAACATGTTCTTCTTGCACACCCTTCTCTGATGCACTTCCCTTTAACTTTTGGTACTTTAATTTTGTTTGTGTCCCTCCTTGTCCAACACTGCTACAATCTACAATCTTTGACAGAAGGAGTTTGTATTGCAGCAGAGCCATCTTGCTAGCTATCACTTTGCTGTTTATAACTCATCTCCACTGAGATTTTCTCATGAACATGGTATCAATCTGGCTTTTGTGTCCACCACTAAAGTACCTAACCAAATGACTCACTCTAATTTGGAACCATGTATTTATTGACTATCATCCTTTGGCTGGTATTACACATCTATTAGTGCTTCCCTTCCTCATTCACAGTGTCTAGGCTGCATTGTCCCAAACATATTTCATAACCCCTTCTGTTTTTGCTTGGGTGCGTGCATTCAGATTGCCCAGCACAAGAGCAGCTCCCCAGGCTAGTGCCTGCAAGTCGTGATGGAAATTCTCCTTCTCTTCTTCATCACATCCTTGTTGAGGTGCATACACTGATATCACAAACATGATACACTTTTTAATGTGGACTCCTACATCCATCAGTCTGTCACTCTAATAACTTTAAGTACCATCTGCCTCAGCTCTCCTTTCACTAATACCCGGACTCCATTTTGCCCCTTTTGTCATCCACACAGAGTTTACAACCTAAGCCCAATTCCTTTCCTGAATTCCTTGTCCATTGTATTTTGTGTAGATACAGAACATGCATACCTCTCCTCACCATCATATCAGCTACTTCCACATCTTTACTCATCGAACTGAGGACACTCACTGTTGCTACTCTATTAATAAGAGGCTTCTTTGACTGTGCATGTCACTGTTTTTTGTCTGACTCTTTGCTCTGATGGCTAGTCCCCCTGACCTCTACAGAACAGTTCAGAGGCTGGCCGTCAAAAGCCTATTGGCTTGGGGCTGCCAGACTTGAGATATGCAAACTTCTGGCATAAGGCTGAAATGCCCTCCCATCATTAGCAATAGTCCATTGCAGAAAAACATACCTTTTTATAAGGAGGTGAGAGACTGGTTTGTCCTGCTACTGACCTTTGAAACAGCTCACAGCAGACCTCAAAACCCCAGTTCTACTTTGGATACCACGGGCATGAGCTGCCGCTCTGTGTGGGAAAGGGTGAGAGAGAGAAAGAGAGTGTGCTTTGTTGGACAGAACAGGGCACACACACACACTCTCCCCCTGGTGAGCAGACAGTGAATATATTACCAGAGCCCTTCTGACAGCCCCCAGATGCTTTCCTCTCCTTGCCCCTTCCCATCCCATTCCACAAACCTTTTCTTTCCAGTTGACAAGACCAAGTTCCACCACCACCTTTGAGGCAGTAAGGGTTGCATTTTCATTGTAGCTTTTTATGAATCCTTCAATGCAGATTCAAGGGCTCTTTTAAAGGTACAACCCATCTTTATTAGTTATCTGGAAATTCCTTTGTCTTTGTCAAATGTTTACTTCTGACATTGTTAGGTACTTCTGACACATGATATCTGATTAAATAAATGAAACTCCAAGTAGAATCTTAATGATCAAATACAGGAATGGTCTTTGAAACATTATGTAAATTAGCAATGTCCACAAATTTGTTTGATTTTGGTGCTGAGCTATGACCTAAACTGCAATGGAAACTAGAAAGTCAATATAATATGTTGTAGTGCTTATCTTTTGAGAAATGTTCTTATATAAAACTATAAGAAAAATAATGTATTATCATTATATAGTCAAATATACTAAAGTCTTGTTCTTCTGATCACCTTTCATTTACCAACAAGGAAATTCCACAGATGTGACAATGCTGTGTAAATAAATAATAGGCTGGCAAGAATAATGATATGTATAGTGAATATCAAAGCTTTAAGTTGAACTTCATGTCGCATAATAAAT
This sequence comes from Mesoclemmys tuberculata, assembly GCA_007922155.1. Lineage (NCBI taxonomy): Eukaryota > Metazoa > Chordata > Testudines > Chelidae > Mesoclemmys > Mesoclemmys tuberculata. The sequence continues at coordinate 53,913,153 of ML675624.1, read as the reverse complement.
CAACAATTCTACACTCTTTTAGTCTTGGGTGAATACGAAGCTGTGAAACGATCTAGGAATAATATGGTGGAAGAAATACTATTTCTAAAATCCTCTTAGAATAATACGTAACATTACATAATACATTCTACCTTGAAGTATTCCAGTGCATTTTACAAAAATCTATTTTAACATACCATATACATAAGGTAAACCCTCCTCATGCCATCTTCAGTAAATGGGAGTTTTAAACACCAAAGGAATCAATTGATACCACTCTGAAATGCAGCCACTTCTGGGGCAGAATACAGCAGCTGTCTGGCAATCCCAGTATTGCCAAATTTCATGATATTTTGTGCGTTTCTTAAAACCCCAGCTTCTGGATTCATGTCCTTAGCTGAGAATCTCAGCTTTCATCTAAAATAAGTATGTTTATAACCCTTATAGCTATGGAAAAAAGAAGCTTAAAAGCATGATCTGTGCACATGCTAAAGGCTCAGAAACCAAAAGACAAATAAAATGAACCCAATATTTATTTGGGTTAAAAATAATGAGTTTTATCTTAAGTCTCACTCATGACTTTTCATATATTCATAACCTATAAGACCAGAAGGGACCTCTGTGCTCTTCTAGTTTGACCTGATATGTAATACAGGTCATAGAACTTCTCTGAATTAAGTCTATTAAGTCTGAATTAAGTCTCTGAATTAAGTCTATTGCTAAAAGGCATATTTTCCACTAGAGCACCTTCTCCTACGGAGGCTGGAATTGAACTTATCATTACTGAGTCTCAATATTACTGTGTTGTCTAGCAAATATCTGTGACATTCATTGGCAAACTTTGTCTCCATCCCTGTTCAGTGGCAGGTCCACATATCAGTTAATAGCCTACTACTACAATTATTCCAGTAGATCAGGTTGTAATAGACTGTGCTGTGGTTCTGAAGATGGCAACCTTGTTGAAGACCCAAGTTGGGTATCAGTATTGTTCCACAGGATGAAATTTCATTTTAAAATGTATAAAAGTTCTGGAAAATTGCATCCAGAAAGACTAAAAGGTTAAAAAGAACATTTGAGACTGCAAAGTCAAATACCCAAAAGTTAAGAAATGCTTGAATTAAGGTTGCCCCTGTAATCCAGTTCTTCAGTGTGACATACAGCGACCTTAGTCACATGACCATTCTGTCTCTTCCTGCATCATCTGCCTGACTTGTCACCAGAAGTTGCAGATGGGTAGTGAATGAGTAAGGTGATGGCAGGAAGAGAAAGGATGGTCTTGGTTTAATGCAGTTAAATGTCATCATGGTGAACTGTATTCTTTCTTTGCCTCTGCCATAGCGTTCCTATGTGATGGTGGAAAGTCACTTAACCCACACTGTTTACAATTGGCCACTGTTTGTTCCTTGTTTTCTGGGTGCTCAATCTGAAAAACCCGGGATCTGATTTGCGGACATACTGATAGCTTACAAGTGTAACTGATGCCAATGGGAAGTCTTGGCTAAGCATATAAAGGTCTATAAAATGCTAAATCCCTTGAAATCAGGCCTTAGGCTTTTCAAATTGGCTCCAAATTTGACATTATTGACAGGTGTGGCTATAATATCTGTCTCAGTTCACCTATGTACAAAATGGGGATAATACCACCTCACCTCAAAGGGGAGGAGGGGTGTTGTGAAGGATCATCAATGTTGTAAATCATTAAGATACTATGATGACAGCTTCATAAAATGGCCCAGAAGGAAATTAATATTGTATTCAGTTCAGTTGGATGGTGCGCCATGAATAATGCTTGGGATAATATGTTGAATGCTGAGGATAAAAAGACATTTCAAACAGTTACCCATTCAGTCAACGTACATCCTGGGAACTGAATAAGATAGAATTCTGTGGGGGGAAAAAGGATAGAATGTAATCATACAACTAAAGACTATCATAATGCCTAGGCACAAGGTCACAAATTAAGGTTATTTGTGCACAGGCATCCTTAACTCTGGCATTTCCTAGCTTTGGAGTGCTTGACTTTGCAAACAATGTTTTTAATGTAATTATTGATTGTAATATATATAATATACACATGCACACATTAATATATTCATGTAATTGTATGACCATTTCTAGTACCTAGATAAAAAGATTTTGACAGAGAAAATAGTTTTGTGGAAAAATTATTTCTAATTTGTAAGGGTTTTTTCCTCCGTCCATCATCTCTTCTTATTTTTATATAACTGCCAACAGTTTATTAGACTCCTGTTTTAATTTCCACACTTACTTTGAAATTTCATTAGGATCACTGCAATGTCTTTATCTTTGGGAAATTTAATTTTCACTCTTTTCTCAAATCTTAAATCTTTGCACTAATCCTGGTCATTCAGATATATTCATATTTACAAACGTATTCACTTTGCTTTTTAAACTCTAGACTCTTGGCTGAGCGGCATGTTGTAGGGTCATAACAAATACCAGATAAGGAGAAAAGACAAGATTGCCTGATTCCTTGCTTAAGAGAAGGTTATAATTTAAATTGGATGCATTAATTTTTGTTTATTATTGTAGTATCTAAGCACTAACCAAGAATGGGACCCAGTGTGCAAGCTTCTTATCTAAATAGACAAGATGAACAGAGCTGGGGAAAGGAGTACAACAGTAGTTAAACCTTTTTTCATTTGCAGACCCTGAAAACGTTTAAAATGGAGGTGTAAAGGTAATCTGTGGACTCTCAGGACCACAGGTTGAGATTCACTGGAGTAGAACACACAAACAGAGGGAATAAAGTGATAGTGGCAAACATGTTAGTTCCACAATTTTTTAAAAATGTTTTTAATTGATTTTTTATAAATTTTATTTATTTATTGGGTGATTTACTTAGAGAATAAGCTAAACTGGAAGGGAAGTGGGAGAAGGTAGGGGAGAAGAGGGTAAAGAGAGCAGGTGTGGACTGAAGCTGAAGAGACTGTGAGAGCAGAACTCTTGGTGCAAACAGCCAATCAGGATAGGTCAGAGAAAGTCCAATCAAAACTGTAGAAAGTTCTCTGAACATGCAAAGAACTAAAGGTACCTGCTTCTGCTCCTACTGGCTGGAGTCTATAGCTTGCTCCTCTGTTGATTTCTCCCAAGGACCTACGGTGGGGGGGACAGGAAGCACCGCCAGGGCCCCAGTGCTCCCATGGTGAATGAGGTCTCTCCTGGGGACTGCTGTGTGGAAAGTTGGTCCTGGCTGGGCCTCATTTTGTCTCCTTTTCCTCAGCAAAGTAGTCCCTACTTGACTGCTTCTTCCCCTACTGGTGGGAGTCTCTGACTGACTCCTCTCCTACTACCAAAAGAAAATAGAAACAAGATGTCAATTAGGTGAAAAACAACTACATTTAATATCTTGGATCAAATTCAGGCCATAACTTTTAGGTTGCAACATAGTACATTAACATTACAAGAGCAGTGATAATAGGCAGAAGGCAGATGAAGCTAAAAGGAACCCCCCACCACACCATGTGATAGTTACCATATTTAATACAATCTAAAAGACTTTTTTTGTCGAAAATAAAATGTTAGTTAAGATGGGCTGAAGCTGTTGGTATTGCTGTTTTATTAAAGTCCAATTCTGTCTTTAAAAGACAAAACAAGACACACACAAAGGGAGAGAAAAGAACAGCAATAATAGAAAATGCAGCTTCTGGCTCTGGCTTTGACTCTTACTTGCACCCTTACCATTGGATAAAATAAAGGCACAGCACATGGTCTTATCAGCCACTCCAAGACAAGACAAACATGACCTTCTGACCTCAGGTTTTATACCACCATGTCCATTAATTCAGCCACAGACCATCCAGGGAGTATGGATGCTGAAGATTTGATGGTAACACATCAGGAAAGCATAACATTCTTTCCCCTTTGATCCCCAGATAAATATAATGGGATCAGATTCTCAGCTGGTGTAAAATCCAATCTTGTCCAGTTTTCTGGTTTGACATGTGTGCACAATGCCATTGCATTCCAAGGCAACCTCACATATGAATGTGATCTCTTCCATCTCTATCTTCTATAATTCCAACATGCTGACTAAATATGGAACTTCTTTGTAAATCATTGTCTGACAGAAAACATATAGACTAATAGTGGGATTTTCTAAATAGCTTATGGGAGTTAGTTGTCCTGCTTCCACTGAAATTCAGTGGGAGTTTGTTGCTTAACTCCCATCATCTCCTTTGAGAATCCAGCCTTGCACTGAAAATAAGTTACAAAATAAAAGCAAGAGGGTTAAATACAGAGTGGGGTGACTACAAAATGTTTTTAAATATGGATTTCAGGACAATTAATATTTCCAAGAAAGTACTAGCCAGCAGACAGAAAAATAACTGTTCATTGTTACTTTTAACCAGAATAGAAGAGCTCTACTTTGTAACTAAAAACTGTGGCTGAGGCTTACAAAACTGAATGCCTTAGGTTAGGTTCCTACAGCTATATTTAGTCATTAAAATCATTGGGAGCTCAGCATTTTTGAAAATGGGGTAGTTTAGGTGCCTAAATTTAGAAAACCAGTAATAATAGTAAAGTTTAAGAATAAAACTGGATCAAAATTAATTTAAATTAGGACAGGGAAATCTATTTGATGAGAGTTTATCTGTAAAGTACAATAGAAATGAAAGACTTTGTAACTCTTCACATTCATTGCAGATATCTGAAGTTAATATCCTGCCTCTCCACACATTGACTTATTGAAAAGTAAAACTCAATTTTAATTTCTCAATTATTTTGAAGCACAGAGCAACTAATGATACCCAAACAATTCAAGAAACAAATGGGAAAGAGAATCTCTCTCTATAAGAAATATCCAGATTCCATTGAATTGTAGCACTTTCCTTTGTGTATCTCAGGAGAGTTGAGTTTTATAACTGGAGGAGCCAAGCGTTCAATCTTGCAAACACATATGTGAGGGATTTCACAAAGTCCAGAACAAAGTGTGAAAGAGCTGGGCACAAAACCTTCTCAGCCAAGTGAATCTGGCTATGGAACTAAAATCCAGGAGAGATTAGGCAAATGCTGACTCTAAACATCTTTAGAAACACTACAAACCCTTCCTCTTTAATAAAGCTTTTCTGCCAGAGCAAAAATGGCCTTGTTCTAATAATTAGACCCATAAAATTTCCCTGATTGTGAGTTTCATTGTGCAAAAATGGATAAGTATACAATTTTTTTAAATGATATATAAGAAGTCACTGGGAAAGGAAGATAAACAAATGTATTTAAACAAAAATTCATTTGGAATTTGACATAATTTAAGGATTATGTTAAGATTATATGCCTCATATACAAAAGAGTGGAATAAAAAATTAATGAGCCCAAATAGATGCATCAGAAATATAGGCCTAATCAGTGAACAAAATGAAAATGAGTGGGCTATTCCACCCATCACTTCCTTTTGGGGGCCTCAGAAAAAGACTTCAGGATAAAAATTGGTGAAAGAGGAGTCAAATATAAAAATTACTGACTGACAGAATGAGAAAACTTCATCATTATGGCTGCCACTGCAGCCATCTCCTGGGATCCCAGGTCCACTATGGTGCTGCTGGATTGATGTTGGCCTAATCTAAGAAATGTCCTGACCAAACTAGACCAAGAGAGAGACCCCCAGAAAACCTCATTACCTCCACCGATTCAGACAAAATCCTAAACACCATCTGGGAAATGAGAGTTTGTAACTCCTTTCTTCCCCCTGCCCTCATATGTCCTTTTCCTTCCCCATCTTATTTCTTCTCTTTCCTATCCCTCATCTTTTGCCTTCTGTCTTATAAATGATCATCCAAGATTGAATATTTTGTAATACTGCAGTAAGCTTGTAACCAAAAAGGCAGCAAAAAGCAATGCCCTAAATAACCTAATGGTAGTACAAGTTTGCCTTGTCTTGGAGTGGCTGATTAGAACGTGGCTATGCCTGTGTTTTATCCAACAGTAAGGGTGCGAGTAAGAGACAGAAGATGCATTTTCTATTGTTGCTGTTCTTTTCTCTCTCCTTTTGTGTGTGTTTGTCTTGTTTTGTCTTCTAAAGAAGAAAATGACTTTAATGAAAAAAGCAATACCAACAGCTTCAGCCCATCTTTACTAATTTCTTTTCCACAAAAAAATCATTACCATATTTAATACAGTCTAAAAGACTATCACATGATGTGGCGTGGATTCCTTTTAAAACCTCTCTCCAGCTACAGAGAAAGGGAACAAGAGATGTTAAAATAAGTCTCACTTAATACTCTAAATTTCAAATGCTTTAACCTTCTTTATTGTCCCATTCCCTCCTGCATCTTCAATAAAAGGTTAAAAATGTTTATTGGTCTTTTTACCATGGTTCTAACCAGGCTGAGGTGTCCATTTATGAGACCCTGAATGTTGTTTAAGACTAATGTTCAACAGTATATGGTAATTTAACACCTTGAATTCTTTGGGCTTATTTATTCCAATGATATTAAGGTTGGGTCTACATTTTGAACTGGAAGTTTAATTTCTGGCTCAGGTAGCTTTGGTTGAGTTAGTGCACTAGCAATAGAAACGTAACCATGGCAGAGTGAGTGAAGGGATGACCCAGCTGCTTAAGTACATAGATTCCCAAAGTGGGATTATATGTGAGGCAGGGAGCCTGTCCCACCATCCATGATATTCTTTTTAAAAGTGCTTGCTTAGTTAAAGCTAGTGCACATTACACCTCCAGCTCTCAATGAAGACGTACCGTCACAATGCTCTTCAACATTCCCCATTTACAAAACAACCTCCCTCTCCCTCCACACCCACCACCAACACAAACTAACAGGTCAACCAACCATAAACCCTACCTCAAGCAGAGGCTATATACCTCCAGAAGGGAGAAAACTGAAGCTCTGTGGAGTCTCTTAGGGATGTAACTATTGGTAATCAATTTGATATGGAAGGGTGCTCAGATACTAGGTTGATAGATAGCAGTATAAAATGCTAAAATGGATGTGAGATGTTCAACTGAAGCCCATGGGATTATTCATATAACTGAAGTTACTCACATGCATCCTAAGTTTTAAGGATCAGGCCTAAAGTTTTAGTAAACCTTGCACACCCAGTGCTATAGCACGAACAAGATTGAAACAGGCAGTGTGTATCCAGAGTTATGTGTGTGTTATAGAACATATTTTGCAAGTTCCGTTTTGGCACAATACACAATTATGAATTTGCTGTAACCAAAGTTAGATGGTGATGGAGTGTCCTTTTGTTATTTAAACACAAATGCCATAAATAGTAGCAGAGATCACAGAGAAAATGACTGGCTAAATAATATTGCTTTTTTATGAATATTCTTACTGCTTTCAAGGCTGCTTCCAAGTCAGTAGTGACTAAATCATTACCATCTGGTAGCTGTTTGGTGACCTATGTAGTCAGGCCATTTTTTAGCAACAGGTGTCTGTATCTAAAAAAGATCATCAAAATTAGCATTAATGGATACCTTTGTTGCCAGGCTCAGCATAGAAGGCAAAGGTTAAATGTGCATAAAGAACAAACTACCTTCACCCCTAGAACTGGTCTTCAAATAATAGGATTAAGACATATTAATAAGGCAGAGTGGGGAACCTAGAACTTCTGTGCTCTTGCTGGGTCTTTTCTGTAGATAGACTTTAATCTCCTCAGCATCATCAGTCAGAAGCTCTAAATTATTTTTTTGAAAGCAGATCTATGCATTGGGCCAGAGATTGTGAGAATAACTGTCTAGTTTGTTACCCTAAAACTCTGGGACCCCACAAGGCCCTACGCTGGCTTGGGTATACTAACCATATTGCTGCCTGTCTTACTTCCACAGGCAGGAAATTATTGTACTTCACTAGAGGAACTCCTAGGGGATTTACAAGAGTTTACCAGGGGTTCCCATTTACAATCACTGAAAAACTCCCCAGACCCACCTGCCTCAGATATAGACCTCCACTCAAAGGACATACTTCTCCCAGATTTAGTCACTCTGCTTTGTCTAGGGTCCTTCTGCTCTGTCTGCATGGCCTGTGAGAACCCCTGCTGTTGTTACTATTATATTTTTCTGATGCTGTTGTTGTCCAGGTTATCTTCTCTCATCACAATCTTCCACGCTCAGGCCTGTCAGGTCTCTGCCTTATACAGATTTTTTGTAAACCTTTACAGATCCTTGCTGACTGGTTGCTTTCTTAATATCAGTCAACACCTTCTCACTCATGGGTGAAATCATTTTTGACCAATCAATTGCCCATTATGCTAATTAGTTAAAGGTGATATCATCTTAGAGGAGGAACGGGGTGGTCTGAGTTTGAAGTAAACAAGGTAAAACTAATCAGCTATCTGGTATGTTACTGAGCTTTACTTGTTTACTTCAAACTTGACTCCACCTTGCTCCACCTTCTCACTTACAGACCCCTCCCTTCAGGTGTCAGGAGTGAACTTTATTTTACACTATCCTACTTTCCTGCTATTGGTCGGTTTCTGAATACTTCCATTGTGTTTCTATTCCCTCTCCATCTGATGACATCAGCCACCATTTTTATTTCTAAGTAAAACTTACTCTATATTATCATTAATTATTATTTATCAAAGCAAACTTAAAACTCACCATGTTACTATTCTTAGCTAAGTGTTATAATACCATCTCCATCATTTTTTCTTCTGATTAAAGCAGATAAAATCTTCACCGATTTTGCCCCTCTTCACCTGCATTTTTAGCTGTATGCTGTCTCTGGTGCTGGTCTTTCTACATTAATTAGAGCAGTTTAAAAATCTCTTGTATCAAGTCCAGTGGTTTAGGCATTCACCTGCTGTGAGAGAGTAAAGGTTATAAGGGAAGCCTTCCCTGACTCTTGCTCTTTTGTGTGGTGTTAGACATGCTGCTAGTGTTCTGGTAAGAAATAACTGACATCCGGTTCCTGGCTGTGGATCACAAGTAAAGACAGGCACTTCCTTCTAGCCCAGATTTAGGCTCCTTGCTCTGGGAGTGACAAGGTTTAAGACACACCTCTTCTTGGCATCTGCTATTAGTTAGCTTAGACAGCTCCCTGCCTAGCATACTGGCTTATCTGCCTCTCTCTCCCCCTTAGGTGCCTCAGCCAGGATTTATAACTTCCAATGATTTTCAAGGTATCTAAAAGTTATGTCCCTTTGCAGATCCAGACCCTAGTGGTGGGGAATGGATGGATCTTTGTCTCCATCTCCTCTCCCCAGTGTGCTGGATCACTGACCCGGGCAGTTGCAGAGAGGAAGGTGCTATTCTGCCATCCCTCCAGCAGCTTACTTCCTCCCTGGAGCAAGAGAGGAACAAAAGGTGAATTTAAGTCACAATAGGAGACCTTGGCAGCCTCTGGGACAGCAGAACTACACAGTATTTATTAACAAGGATAGAAGAAGGATGATGGTTTGGGTGCTAGCTTGGAATCTGTGAGACCTTCATTTGATTTCTTCTGTGACTTTGGGTGAATCATATAGGACTTGATTCACAATGGGACTTTGGTGCTACTGTTATTCTGAATGCTACAATTCAGCTGCTGCCTAACCCTGTAGGTGCCTACATTTCCACTACTGGGCACGTGCAAAGCCACTTAAATCCTTCTGCCAACCCAGCTAATAAGCTAGTTGGAACCCTCACCCACACCTAAGGCCTGGCATGATTCTCAAAAGAGGTGTTCCCTTGCCTATCTTGAATGTGGGGCCTGATCCAGCAAGCATGCTGTACGCATACCCAACATGTACAAAAAACAGCTGGAAATGAGCAGGCTGGGAACGTTTGGGGTGTGCATGTGTGCCCAGAATACCCCATTAGCTGGTGGTTAGGGCACTCACCAAGCACGTAAGAGACCTGAATTCAAGTCCGTGCTTCAAGTAAGACAAAGCAAGGATTTAAAAATAAATACCTTACATCCCCAGTGAGTGCCCTGGCCATTAGCTATAATGGGTGGGTCTGTTGGTATGCAGAACCCCTGCGGTACCATCTGGTAGCTAGGATACTACTGAACCGTCCTTCCCTTGAAGTGGAAGGAACATGCACCAGCTTTTGTTATGGAACAGCTTGTCTAAACACCTCATGCAAAAACCCGCTGGTTAAGATAAAACATTAAACAAATTTATTAATTGCAGAAAAATAGACTAAGTGATTGTAAGTGGCACATGGAAAGAGATTAAAAGTAGCTACCAAATGAAATAAACATAAGATCTCAGTCTAAATTCTACACATTGACAAGCTCTTTAATTAGCAACCTCTCATCCTTCTTAGGTGGTACAAGCAATTTCTTAAACACTGGCTGGGCAACCTTCCCTGCCTAAGACTCTTCTCTCCCCAAGTCCTTTTGTCTTCCAGATGACCCTTCAGGAGTTCAGCTGAATGAGAGCCTAGTGATGATGTCACGCTCACCCTTTTATAGTCTGTTCCAGCTTGCTAGAACAATCAGGCTTGTGACCTGTGAGGTCATCCTCATTGGTCAATCAAGCCCCATTGTGAACATGCCTCATACAGGGAAGCCTACACTGTAGCAATTCCTGTTAGTGGACTCTATTCTTGAATGCGTGAGAGAGCCATCAAAACTGTCTGGCCAGTCCATTGTTGAGCCTAAAAGTGGGAGTTTACCACCTTGCAACATGTTCTAATGGCATGTTCAATGTTTCATAACATCACATATAATGGTAGCACCTACAATCTGACAAGATAGTAATGTTTAGCAGATTAAGACTTGAAAGAATACAGAAAAAGACATACTTTCTACAGAACATATACTAAATTATTGTGACATTGGTGAATATGGGAATTTGAGGGTGTTGTTTTAGATATGGGGGTCTCTGGTTTTTCACAAGAAAGGGTTAACTTGGCTGGACTGGTGCCTAACTCCAGAAGAGGGTTCACAGCTGAGATTCCGAGAGGAGATAGGCACCTAACTCACATGGATTTGGACCTTAAGAATAGAAGTACCTTGAATCTCTGTGCCGTAATCCCTGCCCCCTTCCTCTGCATTCCATTCCTGGCTAGTTTAGGCAGCTCCCTGTTCAGGTTCCTGGCTTCTGTGAATCCCTTCCTTAGGAGCCTCACTCCCCCCATACAATGTAGGGGCAGCTGGGTACTGACTTTGGGGCTGCAAATTCCACTGTGTGTGAGGTCACCTAGGAGTTAAAGCCCTTTTGTCAGTTTCCATGCCATTTTTCCTCATTTGTAAATTGGGGCTAATAGTACTAATCTACCTGTATAGGGAGAATAAATACACTGAAGATGCCCAGATACATGGCCCCCATTCTACAGTAAGTACCTAAACTATACAGATTCTTAAATCGCAATCTACATCTTTGTGAAAACTATTATAGGATCTTTAGATCTAGCCACATTTATATGGGTCAGGACATTGTTTTTGTATCTCAACTGAAAGACATTAAACTCATTGTGACTTATTAATAAAATCACAAATAAAATATGCAAGCAAGGTTGAATTATAAACAACAGCTCCAAGAATGTAAAGGAAACTTAATTGTTAACAATATATATATATGTCGTTAGCAATTCATTATTAATTATCCTCTATATTTTATATAGCTATATGTGAAAAAAAATTGTTCTTAACAAGTGCGAGATGAAGAACAAAGAGGTAGTTATGAAGACTAACAAAATCCAGGAGCAATTGATTGTTCCTGTTTGAAGCTTAGGAAAATTATATTGTGATGGGGCTTAGAAATCAATACTACCTTGAGAAGCCTTTTTCTTTTTAATTAGTAATCTTTAAGATTGAAAGTTTTTTAATTTATTTTCTTTGGCCCAAAGAGTCATCATTTTGATTTTTAATTTATTTTCTTCAGACCTGAAAAGACATCTTTTTTAAGTTTATCCCTGGAGGACATGGTTTTATTTTAACCTCTCTTTTTCAGAGGGGCTTCTTTCTCTCTTTTTTATTTCTTCTTTCACAACTACCTTGAGAAGGCCTAATTTCGTCAACACAAGGGATTTTTTTTTCTAAACCCTCACTGAGCTGGGTGCCATCTGCCCTATGAAGAGATGTATGGGGATTTAGTCTTTATAAGCATTTTAACATGTTTTTTCTAATCCATCAGTGAGGACTGCTAATCATATTTTGAGCTGAGAAGGGCTTACTTTAATTCATTTTCTTCAGCCCTAGAGGCCTTTTAACTTCCTGTAATTTCTTCAAGCCCCAGAGAAAGAGGGTTCTTTACCTTTTTGATTTGTTTCCATCATCCCTGCAAAGGGCTGTTTTAAATGTATTACTTCATCTCATTAATTAGTATAATTAATATATTTGCTTCCATCCTGAGAAATGTAAAGGACTTGTGTGATTTTTAATTATATTGCACTGCATATATTTTTCAGTCCTGGGAGACAAAAGTTCTTATTTAAGAAATGAATCTTCTTCATCCTGAGAAGAACACTTCTCAGCTTAACTTGATTATGAGGTACATTCATCATTTCAGCCCCCATTTACAACCAACCCATACAGACCTGGGCTTACTTTTTCTTACTATAAATTATTAATATAGGCAATGATGAAATATGAATCTGTTTAGAAAACTTTGCACATCTAGGTAATTAATCTCACATTATTTTAAGATTCCTGTTCTGCATGGATTCATTGTGTCCCTTAGTTTATATCTGTCACACATATTAAAGGTCAATTTCAGACACCTGGTTCCTCGCAGGCTGACTGCTATTCTTTGGAAAGTTTTCTTTTTATAGGTTTTTTTTAAAAGGCATTTTCCAATATATTTTTCTTCTCAAACTCATCCATTTATCATAATTCAAATGCAACAAGAATCTCACCAACAGAAGTTAGTCCAGCAAAAATATATTACCTCACCCACCTTGCCTCTCTAATATCCTGGGACTGACTAACTACAGCACGACTGCTAAACTATCTGTTCAATCTTGTATTTAGTTGTGACACTCTAGTGTCTTCCCACCTGAAGAAGAGCTCTGCATAGCTTGGAGGTTTGTCTCTCTTACCAATATAAGTTGTTCCAATAAAAGATACTGCCTTGTCTCTCTAACCCCAAAGTGACACTTACAGTAGGCATCATTGGTTTTGTGTATGGCACAATGCCTTGCATGTCAAGAAGAATTTGTCTCCAAGTTATAGAATAAATCAGAAGTAGACAGGCATTTAAAAACAGATTTTCCTGCATTTTGCAGGATCTGTGAGGCAAAGCGGCAAGCTAAAGCAGCTTGCAGTAGTTCGATGGCAGGGCTCCCTTGCCAAAAACATGTTCTATCATTCTTCATCACCCCATTCCACACAGTAAAAAGAGAATGTGTGAATGAAAACAACAAAAAAGGCTTAAGGTTTATGTATTGAGATTGATACCTTTTACAATTCGGTAATGTAGTAACCATAAATGCTGAATTATGAACCTGAGAGTTTAGAAAACTTTACACATTTAAAAAATTAATCTCACATTTAAAGATTCTTACTTTACAGCATTATTTTCTCCCTTGATTTATGTCTGTTACGTGTTTGAAAGACCAGTGGCAGCTGATTCTAACAGCCTCCCTCCCACCCTAAAAAATGAGTCCTTCGTTTGTGGCTTTTAAAATATATTATGTTTCTCTTCTCAGATCTATGCATTCATCAGAATTCAGTAAGATTCAATTTTTCCTCAATGAGGGGAGAGACTGGAAGAGGGGAGAGACTATATGTAATATCTTTTTGCTGGACTAACTTCTGTTGGTGAGAGACAGACAAGCTTTTGAGTTTAGACAGAGGAGGTAGGACTTCCCTGAATTAATTCCTGTTTGAACTAGAGCATGTTTTAGAGGAAATATCCAGTCTTGATTTACATCCAATCCTAATACTAAAACTCCCATTGATATCAATGCAGACAGGATGTTTAGATACATCGCATAAATGATGATACAAAGAGGCGTGAAGTGGGAAGAACCAGGTTAAGACCAGGTGGTGGTTTGGATGTCTTCTGTACGTACATCAGTGGCTCTCAACCTTTCCAGCCCACTGTACTCATTTTCGGACTCTGATTTGTCTTGTGTACCCAATTTACCTCACTTAAAAACTACTTGCTTACAAAATCATACATAAAAATATAAAAGTGTCCCAGCACACTGTTACTTAAAAATTGATTACTTTCTTAATTTTTTCCATATAATTATATATCAAATGGAATATAAATAGTGTACCTTCATTTCAGTGTATAGCACATAGAGCAGTATAAACAAGTCATTGTCTATCTGAAAGTTTGTACTGACTTTGCTAGTAATTTTTATGTAACCTGTTGTAAAACTAGACAAATATCTAGATGAGTTGGAAGACCCTGGAAGACCTCTGCGCACCGCCAGACGTACACATATCCCTGTTTGAGAATCACTGATGTGTCTTACTGGCTCTATTTAAAAGAACATCCTTGTAATTTTTTATAGTTTATATATTTTTATAAGAAAGACTTTTTGTATATTTTAATGCAGTAGGAGGAGGAGGTGGAAGAACATGTGGGAATACAAAAGGATGGAGTCGAAAGGAAATGAAAATGGTGAAAAGATGAATGAGAGGAACAAGATTGAGACGCTGTTAGGATTTATAGAATATTGGGGTTGGAAGAAACCTCAGGAGGTCATCTAGTCCAACCCCCTGCTCAAAGCAGGATCAACTCCAACTAAATCATCCCAGCCAGGGCTTTATCAAGTTGGGGGCTCAGAAACCTTGAAGGATGGAGATTACACCACCTCCATAGGTACCCCATTCCAGTGCCTCACCACCTTCCTAGTGAAAAAGTTTTTCCTAATATCTAACCTAGACCTCCCCAGCTGCAACCTGAGACCATTGCTCCTTGTTCTGTCATCTGCCACCATTGAGAACAGCCTAGCTCCATCCTCCCTGGAACACCCTTTCACTTAGTTAAAGGCTGCTATCAAATCCCCCCTCACTCTTCTCTTCTGCAGACTAAACAAGCCTAGATCCTTCAGCCTCTTCTCATAAGTCATGTGATCTAGCCTCTTAATAATTTCTGTTACCCTCCACTGGACTCTTTCTGCTTTGTCCACCTCCTTACTGTAGTGGTGGGGCCCAAAACTGGACACAGTACTTCAAATGTGGCCTCATGAATGTCAGAGAGGAATAATCACTTCCTTCAATCTGCTGGCAATGATCCTGCTAATGCAGTCCAATATGCCATTAGCCTTCTTGGTAATAAGGGAACACTGTTGACTCATATCCAGCATCTTGTCCACTGTAACCTTTTCTGTAGAACTGCTGCCTAGGCAGTCGGTCCCCAGTCTGCAGCAGTGCATGGGATTCTTCCATCCTAAGTGCAAGACTCTGCACTTGTCCTTGCTGAACCTCATCAGATTTCTTTTGGCCCAATTCTCCAATTTGTCTAAGTCACTCCATATCCCATCCCTCCCCTCCAGCATATCTACCACTCCCCCCAAGTTAGTGTCACTTGCAAAATTGCTGAGGGTGCACTCCACTCCATCCTCAAGATCATTAATGAAGATGTTGAAGAGAACTGGCCTCAGGACCAACCCCTGGGGCGCTCCACTTGATACCAGCTGCCAACTAGACATCAAGCAACTGATCACTACCCCTGGAGTCTGATTATTTAGCCAGATTTCTATCTACCTAATAGTCCATTCATCCAATCCATACTTTAACTTTCTGGTACGAATACTATGGGAGACCGTATAAAAAGGTTTGCTAAAGTCAAGATATATCATGTCCACCACTTTCCCCACATTCATAGAGCCAGTCAGCTCATCATAGAAGGCTATCAGGTTGGTCAAGAATGACTTGCACTTAGTGAATATATGCTGACTGTTCCTGATCACCTTCCTGTCTTCCAAGTTCCTCAAAGTGGATTCCTTGGAGACCTACTCCATGATTTTTTCCAGGGACTGATGTGAAGCTCACTGATCTGTAGTTCCTCCAATTTTCTTTCTTCCCTTTTTTGAAGAAAAGGCACTATATTTGCCATTTTCCAATCATCTGGGACATACCCCAATTGCCACAAGTTTTCAGAGAAAATGACTAATGGCTCTGCAATCACGTCAGCCAACTTCCTCGGCACCCTCAGATGTATTGCATCTGGCACCATGGCTTATGCATATCCAGCCTTTCTAAATAGTCCTGAACCTGTTCTTTCATCCTAAGGGCTGCTCACCTCCTTCCCACACTGTACTGCCTGGCATAGTAGTCTGTGAGATGACCTCTCTCTGTGAAGACAGAGGCAAAAAAAGCATTGAATACTTCACCTTTTTCCACATCATCTGTCATTAAGTTGCCTCCCCTATTCAGGAAAGGGGCCCACACTTTCCCCGACCTTCTTCTTGTTGCTAACATACCTGTAGAAACGCTTCTTGTTACCCTCATGCCCCTTATTACCTGCAACTCTAATTGTGCTTTGGCCTTCCTGATTTCACTACAGCATGCTTGAGCAGTATTTTTATATTCCTTCCTAGTCATCTAACCAAGCTTCCACTTCTTGTAAATTTCCTTTTTGCGTTTAAGCTCACAGAAGATTTCTTTGTTAAGCTAAGCTAGTCACCCACCATATTTGCTATTCTTTCTGCACATCAAGATGGTTTGTTCCTACACCCTCTATAAGGGTTCTTTAAAATACAGCCAGCTTTCTTGTACTCCTTTCCCCTCATATTAGCCTCCCAGGGGATCCTGCCCATCAGCTCCCTGATGGAGTAAAAATCTGCTTTTCTGAAGTTCAGGGTCTGTATTCTGCTGTTCTCCTTTCTTCTTCCTGGTCTGGTGGTCTATAACCGATGCCCACCATGACATCACCCTTCTTGCTCTCACCTCTAAAATTAACCCAGAGACTCTCAACAGACTTTTCTCCAGTTTCATACTGCAGCTCTGAGCAGTCATACATAGTTCCTTGACTGTGCCTGGACTTCCAATTCCTCCTGCTTATTTCCTAGGCTTCTTGCATTCATGTTCAGGTTAAGACAACTAGCTGAGTGCTCTGCTTTCTCGTATGAATCAGGAGGTCTCCTTTGTTGCACCCTCCTCCTTGTGCTTCCTCCCGATATCCCACTTCCCCACTTACTTCTGGGCTTAGTTCCCTGTCCCCAGGAAACCTAGTTTAAAGCCCTCCTCACTAGGTTAGCAAGCCTGTCTGCGAAGATGCTCTTCCCTCTCTTTGTTAGGTGGATCTCATCTCTTCCTAGCATCCTTCTTCCTGGAACTACATCCCATAGTGGAAGAATCCTAAGCCCTTCCTCCCACCTGCATAAACACATGGTTACTTCAGCAATTCGATGATCCATCCTCCCTGTTGAAGGAAAAGACCCAGGTATGGATGAGAACACCACTTGTGCCTCGAACTCCTTTGTCCCTTCGAGAACCACATAGTCTGCAGTAATCTGCTCAAGGTCATTCTTGGCAGTGTCATTGGTGCCCACGTGGAGAAGTCGGAATGGGTATTGAGGGATTGATGAGTCTCGGCAGACTCTGTGTCATATCCTGAATTCTAGCTCCAGGCAAGCAGCACACTTTGAGTTCCTTATCGGGACAGTAGATGGATGACTCTGTCCCCCATAAGAGGGAGTCCTTGACCACCACTAACCATCTCCTCCTCTTGGAAGTGGTGATCGTGGAACCCCCATCCCTAGGACAATGCATCCCATGCCTTCTGATCAATAGAGTCTCCTTCTAATCCCTTCCCTCAGATTAATCTTTCAAACCATTCTCCACCATAGTACCTGTGCAGAGAGCCTGAAAACAGTTGCTTACCTCTAGCTGCACTGGGGGTATATCGGTTCTCCTTTTTCTTCTGGAGGTCACATGCTGCCAAGTTTCTTCCCTGTTCTTCAGTCCCCCCTGCAATGCCCTCCCTGATTCATCAGCATGCTGTGCCTGCAGTAAAAAATTGTGGCTTCTATCCAGAAGATTTGGAGAGTTAATGTTAACATGTTGTCCTCACTGGGACTACTTGTTTTCAGTATCTTGCAGAACTGAGCCCACTGTGAAGTTAAATTAGATAATGTCTTTATAGTTCTATGAACACAGAAAGCACCATATGTGTGCTAAGTAGTAGTAAAACCACAGGCAACCTAGTCATTCTGCATACAAAGTAAATTCTGTGCAGTGATTAGTATTGCTTTCACCTCATTCTAGCTACTATGAATTAAAGGTATAGAAAACATATCCCCGTTGAAGGAAAAGTGCCGTTTCTCCAGCTCCTTTTCAGATAAATATGCTTTTATTCCATTGACCTCCAGTGTTTTTGCTATGAAACTATGATTAATGGGTTTTGCATATCACTTAAAATTGCAGTGAAAAGCAACCAGGATGTAGTTAAGCAGTCTTTCACCTGCTCCTCCATCACTGTGCTGGTGATATGTACGTTGGTTACTATGAATAACATGGAGCCTGTAACTCTATTTTATGAATGTGAGCTGTATTAGTATGCTTTTCACTGCACCACCAATGAAAATGAACTCATGCTAAATAATAAATATTTTATATACTTTCTAGTTCAATACATGAATGTAATTTGAATAAAATATGACTTGTATATGGTCATTTTTCAACAGTGAAATGATAATCAGTGTGAAGAATATGTAATTTCTAACTGCACGAATTTTTATTTATTTATTTTTGCTTTTAATTTAAGATATACCCATAACCAAAATCATAAAATGAGGAGAAGGTGATTAGCTGGTTTCATGAAATTGTGATTCCAATTTGCTGCTTTGAAGTTCTTCTACTTAACATTAATTTTTATGATGGGCAAGGAGGAGTATATTTTTTCACTGGCATTCCCTCTGTGCTTATAGTTTGCAGTAGAACTCTACTAACTAGCTTCTAAAGTACAAAATCTTCTGGGAAACACACAACTCAGAAATTCTTCTTTCAGATACAAAATACAGATGGCCTTTATTAACCTTCTTAGTGACCATCTGATGAACTCCTCTGATTTTATTTCCATTTCTTCAGGTTCTCATTAACTGAAGCAACAGATGCAGTATAAAAATAAAGCAATGGAAGGTGTTTTATTTAAGATAAGCTAATTTTTAACAGGCCACTACAGGTAACTTGAGTGAGTATCTCAGTTATCCTAATGAACTGCTTCATCTCACTACTAGAGCTGGGCAAATCTTTTTCGATGAATAGTTTATTCACCAAAAAACGCAGTTTCAGGACAACTGAAATTATTCATGAATTTGACATATGACTGAAAGAGACTCTCTTCAGAATACCCTGTAGCCCAGTGGTTAGGTCACATGCATCATGGAAGACCCAAGTTCAAATGTCTGGTTCACATCAGGCAGACAGGAAACTTCAACCCAGGACTCCCCCAAGCCAGGTGAGTGCTCTAACCAGATGGCTCCAGGGTACACTTAAGATGCTGCTGCTTCTTGTTCCTTGGTTTTAGGAAAGGTCTTTCTAGATTTCCTTTGCTTTTTAAAAAAAGCTGTTAAAAATGCTTGAAATCAAAACAAACATTTGACTTGTAAACACATTTTTGTTTATCGGAGGAAAAAATAAATAATTATGGTCAAGCTGAAAAAATGTTGTTTTTTATTTTTTCAGTTCATCCAGCAAACCAAAAAAATTGATTATTCACACAGTTCTACTTATGAATTTTCAGGAACTGATCATAAGAAAACCAATTACCCCTTGTGTTTCCACTAATTAGAAGGAGTTCATTACAGACTATTAACACCTGACTAGCTTCTGGCAAAGTAGCACTCAGAGATCTCTGTCACTGGATTTTAATACATCAGATATCCTCAAATTCCAACACAACTACTCCCCAAAATATCATTAATACAAACGTCTTTGTCTGCATTATCTTTGCACCATTCATCCGAGGTGCCAAACTTTCTTGAAGCATCCATGCTTCTTTTGTCTGGCCAGGAAGTTGGAATGTAAGACTTCCTCTGAGGATGCCACTCTAGGCTAAAGGAAATTCATAATGAATGTTCATTAATGTTCCTTATTAGTTCATTAAATTGCTTGTGCACCAAGTTTATGAACATCTTTGATAAACATTTGGATTCGTTGTGCATGAACTGCTGATGAATAGTCATTAAACTGTCCCTAAATTTATTCATTATGAATGCTTATTTATTTCCCATGAATTATTATAAAATACTTGCTCTGGTAGTCATCCATAAATACAGAGTAATCTTTCATAGTATAGATTACTATTAATAATAAAATAATAACATAGACTACAACATGATTAATGTGTAGATGATGTACTTTGCACGGATACTAATTTCATCTGATCTAAACTACGTCAAGAGAAAACTAGACAAAGCTAAATTCACCAGGGGGCCTTAGGCATTTGCGACTCCTAACCTTAAAGCTCCCTGCGTAGTAGAATTCACAACCCTGAGTTAGGCCATACAATGCATGGAAAGAGTTAGGTGCATATAAAACGGTTTTGCAGAAGTCATCAAGCTGAGAAAGAAGCTGCCTAAGTTAGCAAGTAGGAAATGCTTCTCAAAGTGAGTTAGGTACCTCATTCTGGGCTAGGGGGAGGGGTCTCCCTCCGTCCAGATTCACACTGTGAACTATGCTACACTACGTAATAAGGATGGAAGAATTTGGCCCACAAAATGCAGAATCCTCAGCTTCTTTGACTCTCTAAATTAGACTTGGTCAATGAGGATTATGTAAAGTATCCATCCATGTTACCTTTTTGTTTTGTTTTTTTGATGAATGCTTGTTTGCACTATAATGCTGATTGAATATCATTGTTTGAATGAGGTATTCTTTGATCTATGTCAATACTGAGTTCATACTTTCTTCATACATGTATGATACATACAAAAATATTATTTTAAGAACATTAAGTTTGCAAAGCTAAACATTCAAATGTATTTAAATATCATATTTAAAGTTTCCTGTGCAACCTTAATTTAAACTTTGTGCATGTGTTATGATACAGTCTTTAATTACAGGGATCACATACTTCTCTCCCCCTTTAACTTCAAGTCCCATTTTCTCTTCATCCCACCCTCAATTCTCCAGGCTCCTTGTCCCAATTTACTTACCTAGCTGTTATCCAAACAGAATGCAAATTTCAAGGTTTGGCTTATTTTGATTAATAAAATGCCTCTCATCTCAGCTTCACTGAAGTACACGGATTTGAATGGCTACCGTTTCTCACAGCAGTAAACAGCATTCACCTTTCACATTGCTCCCATTTCAGGAAAGGAAGACAGAGGCCTGGTCTACACTAGTAATAGAGATCGAGGTAACACCACTTATATCAACACCCTAAAGCATGCGTCTCCATTGGCACGTAAGTTCCATTAATTTAAAGTGCAGTAAAAGTCACCCTAATAAAACTAACCCTGAAAGTGGCATAGCACTGAATTTGAATTCCATGGGTTGGATTTGCATCAGTGTAGGCAGAGGGCAATGTAAATCGATGCCATTGGCCTCCAAGAGATATCCCATAATGCCCCATTGTGACCACTGTGGACATTCATGCTCTGCTGCAACATGGCCATGTACACAGGAAATAGCTTCTTCCCTCAAACTCCTGGAAATTTTTAATTTCCATTTCCAGTTTAGATGACATGGAGAGAGCTTTGTAGCTGAATGGCTCATGGTGACTGCACAGCCCAAACACGCTCCAGCTTGGAGTCCACCAGAGGTGTTGGATCTCATCGGTCTGTGGGGCAAAAAGTCTGTTCTGGCTCAGCTCTGAGCCAGCAAAAGAAATTTAGAGATATATGAGATATCTGATGGTATGTTGGAGAAGGGGCACAACAGGGACAGGCAGCAGTGCTGCATTAAGATCAAAGAGCTGACTGAGGCAGGCTTATCAGAAAACAAGGAAGCTGTTCTGGCTCCTTGCCCAAAACATGCCGCTTTTATGAGGAGCTGAATGCAATTCTTGGTGGGGATCCCACTACTGTACCACCACACAGCATCGATACCGCCGTAGAATCCCAGTCCAGGATGAATGAGGAGGACTCTGTGGACAAGGAGGATGAGGAGAGTGGGGTATCCATTCTCCTTGAGAGTCAGGACATGTTCATTACCCCAGAGCAGTCCAGCCACACACAAGACAGCGGGACTGACTGAGATGCAGGCTAAGGCACATCTGGTGAGTGTGTATGGCAAATTTTTTTTTTGCAGTTATGTCCGCAGTCCAGCTTCTTAAAAGGAGTTTGTGTTTTTGAGAGGAGGGTCTTACTGGGTAGTGGCAAACTTCAGTGGACGGTTATTCCCAGAACAGACTATTTATGTGCAGAGATATGCTCTGAAAATCCTCTGTGGAAATCTCAAAGAAACTTCCATGTAGGTAATCTGTTAACCTTTCAGAAAGTTTCTGGGGAAGGCAGCCTTATTTCTTCTGCCAAGGTAGGATCCTTTTCCCTGCCACTCTGCTATTAAATGAGCAGACATCATCACAGAATACAGTATAGCAGCATAAGGACCAAGCCTGTACACCAATGCTTGCAGCAAATCTTCCATTTCCTCCTCCATTACTCTCAGGAGACTGATACCACACATGGTCACCTAGGAAAGATGGCGCAAGTTTAAAGTACCTGACCAATACAGTCACTCCGTTGTATTCCTCTACCGTGGATAGGGTCCCTGGGTGCCTCCCCATGAATATTCCTCATCCTAGTACTGTTGCAATGGGCATTATGGGTCAGGACACTGGCTGCCCTTTGTTTTCTGATGCTACTATTCACCCGCAGTATCCTCTAATCTGTTTTGCCCACCTCCTCCCAAACCGGTCTTTGGCATGTTACAGGGGCGCTCGGTGATCCCTCTCCTTGCTCAAATGTGGAATGTGGATTTTAGTGCTAATGAAGCCTCTCTATAACAGATGCAAGGGTCCCTTGCTTACCATGTTTGTAACACCAGTCCACCCTTCTGAGATGTACAGAATGGAATTGGGGTCTGGCTTGGCCTTGTGAATATGAAGGGGAATGCTTTTTACATTGTAAATTTCCTTTACTACTTTGGGTTAGCTAACAATGGCAACTTTGCACTTTGCTTCTCTTACAGTAGACACTTTGGCCTTTGGCCCCCCTTGCCAAACTCCAGCTGAAAGACTTTCCCAGATTAGGAAGCAGAAAAAAAACCCACGAGATGACATGTTCAGCGAACTAATGAACGTCTCCATGGCTGCTGACACAGAGCTCAGAGCCTGGAGGATGACTTTGTCTGAAAACTAGACATGGACATGGAACACAGACGATCTGCACAGGAGCAGGAACGTGATACGCAACAGGAGATGTTTTATGGAGGGATCAGACCGACATGCTGAGGCATCTGGTAGAGCTCCAGGAAGAGCAGCAGCAGGACACACTCCCTCTGCAGCCCTTCCAAAACTCTCCGCCACCTACCACTTTGGTATCAGCCCCCACCCCCCAGCCATCTAGGAGGACACTGAACAGGATGCAGTACATGCTGCACTCCACACCAGTGGAGGTGACCAGAAGGATGTGACAGCTCCTGTCAGAACTGCACAAAACCATAGTTGCCTGCACAGTGACACTTTATAATATTAAGTTATCCTCCTTTCCCACATTAAAATGGATCATAAATAAAACTTTTGTAGCATTAAAAAAAATCTGTCTTTATCATTCATAGCTTGGGTTGGGAGAGAAGAAGAGGAGGCTACTGGAGTTAGGGTGGTGGATGGGAAATAAAGGCAGAGCACAGACATACATTAATGCAGTTCATTGCAAAGCTGGTTTTTCAATAATTCCCAAAGCTGAAGCGCTCTGCGGTTGGCTCTGAGCATAGCGCTGGTATCTAGCTGCTCAAAATTTGCAGCTGGCCTATCAGCCTTCAAGGCCTAGCCCTGGGGGAACATTCCCCCTTTCATTTTGCACAAATTATGAAGCACACAGAATGCAGATATAATTGATGGAATATTCTTTTCACTGATGTAAAGCCTAGTAAGCAGACATCTCCATTTGGCTTTTAAACGGCCAAATGCACATTCCATCACCATTCTGCACTTGCTGAGCATGTAATTAAAATGTTCCTTCTGACTGTCCAGGTGCCCGGTTTAGGGCTTCATTAGCCAAGGGAGCAGGGAGTAGGCTGGATCCTCCAGGATCACTATTGGCATTTTCACATCCCAAATGTTTATTTTATGGTCAGGGAAGAAAGTCTTTGCCTGCATCTTACTGAACAGATCAGAGTTCCTAAAGATGCATGCATCGTGCACCTTTCCAGACCACCGCACACTGATGTCAGTGAAATGTCCTCTGTGATCCACTAGGGTCTGCAACACCAATGAGAAGTATCCCTTCTGGTTTATGTACTTTGTGGCAAGGTGATCAGGTGCTAGAATAGGGATATGCGTGCCATCTATTGCCCTCCCCCCCCGCAGTTTGTGAATCCCATTGCAGCAAACCCAACCATTATGTCCTGCACATTTCCCAAAGTCACTACCCTTCACAGCAGAAGCCTATTGATGGCCTTGCACACTTGCATCACAGCAGCTCCAACGGTGGATTTACCAACTCCAAATTGATTCCCAACTGACTGGTAGCAGTCTGGGGTTGCCAACTTCCACTGAGCGATGGCCACTCGCTTCTCCACTGTGAGAGCTGGTCTCAAGCAAGTATTCAATTGCTTCAGGACTTGGGACAGCTCAACACAAAGTTCAAAGAAAGTGGCCTTTCACGTACAAAAGTTCTGCAGCCACTGCTCATCATCCCACACCTTCATAATGATGTGACTGCACCAATCTATGATTGTTTCCCGGGACCAGAACTGGCACTCCACAGACTGAAGATGATGCATGACAGCCTGCAGCAAATGGGAATTGTTCCGCTCCAAGGCTTGTAGCAGGGCGGCCTCAGTAACATTACTATTTTCTGTGCTGTGGCTCCTCTCTCACCTTTGGAAATACTGCAGGATAAGCCAGGAGGTATTTGTGATGCTCACAAAGGTAGTGCGGAGCTGTGTGGGATCCATGTCTCTCCAGCAACAGCGTCCGTGCAGCATAGAAAAACGGCACGAAAAAGCATTTGAAGGTTTTTTTGGGACAAGAAAGGAGGGGGAGGGAGTACGTTGCATGATGGGAGGACGACAAGCTTCCTAATAGCCCCTGTGGTTAGTTGTATTGTGGGATAGCTAGGCACGGTCCACTGCTATGAATTTTGACCCAAGTGTGATCATGCTCCTGCAACTTCTAAAATTTGGTGGATGAAAGTCAATTTAAAGTAAATTGACTTCAGTCTGCAGTGTAGACATATCCAGAGATGACAAAACCTGAACGTAGGTGATGCAGGTAGCGAGTCATTATACCATTGCTTCAAAGCAACTGCTGCAGTTTAGTATAAGTTGGAAATAGATCCATCAAGTTCATAGCAAAAAAATTTAAAAGCCAAAAAAGTGTCATGGAGTTAAAAAAGCAAATAGCTAAACAAATGCTAAAGAGACACTTGTGGAAGACTATATACTGTAAAGTCATCAGCAACAGCTGCAAGTAGGAAACATGGCTCAATCTCATGCAATCATTTCAGTCAACCTAAAGGAACTCATAAAACAAAATATTTTAAGATTTGTATAAAAGTATACAGGAGCCAGCCTCTTTACCAAATTCAGGCTAACAGATGAAGATGAACCCCTTTGGGGCTGGTTCTCTCCACATCAGTTTTACACCTACATAACTCTGTTGACCTAGTAGTTACCCCTGGTTTTCATTTGTGTCTATTCTAGGCTGAGGTAATATTAACAAATTAACAAACATTTATGTAGCTAATCAGCAGGACTGTCTGCCTCCATTTCTTTGTAGATCACTCACAAGTCATTTTCAATAAAATTCTATCCAAAGAATATTTTGTTCCCAGCTCCATTTTGCAAAGCTGGCAGCATTCCCTATGTTCCATAAAAGGATGTGCCTAACCCATGCATGGGCTGTGGGGGGCATTTTTGCAAGCTCTTCCCTCCACTGTGACTCCCAGCAGGGCCATGCATATTCAATCACACTACATATAATGGGCCTGATTCTCCTCTCAGTCATAATAGTGTAAATTGATTGGTGTTACATTAGTTTAAATTAGTGTGAGAAGAGAATCACACCATTTATTTTTCCATTAGAATTTCTTCTTTACTTCGCTGCTCCTTACTTCCCACTCTCTCTATAACTATTTTCACTCTATGCAGTGTCTATTCCATTTTCAGACTGCTTTTTCATGAGATCTTTTCCCTCCTCATTCCTGTTTCACAGTCCATCTGAAGCAGACTATAAACCCAATCAGGTGACAGTTCCGATTCACTCTCGAAGGATGGATGATTCAAGATCAGAAATCGAACAAAACGAATTTTCCCACCCTTAATAAAATACATTATCTAAGTATGTTTTCAATCAAGTGTAATCATCAATATTACAGGGCTAGGACTCCTTCCTGTGAAGCCGTACAGGATGGGAAGCTTGCCACCACCACCACCACAACTACTGTTCATAATAGTTTACAGTCTCTGTAGACAAAACAGCAAGTCTTGACTTGTGTGAGTAGTTCCACTGGAGTTTGCAGGCTCAGCCACAGGGTTTAGGCATTTTTGTGGGGATTTGCTTTATCAGACAAACTGTGAATAGGCTCATTGCAAATATTTCCTTAACATAGTCTGAAAATTTACACCAGCCTAGTGCCTGGCCTATGAATAATAAAGAAAAAGAACTATCCACCCATTAATGCTTGAGCAAAACCTCCATTAGTGTTAATGGGATTCAGGCATACACATCACGAGGCAATACAACCCAAAGATACTTAATTTATGAAATCAAGAACTCGTACCCTTATCTAATTATCTAAGAGTAATTAGAAGTGATAACTGCACTTTGATAGGGGACAAAGTAATTGAAGATACCAGACTGATTGAATAACACTGTCCCATGGATATTTTTATCTGCAATTAGTTTGATAAATAACATTCTGAAAGGTAAATAACTTTAAATATATGTATGAAAATGGAAACTACAAATTAAAGAGGTTTAAAAAGGCAGACGTGAATAAAAGAATCAGACAAAATTAGTGGACTGTAAAATGATTTGTTTTAAACCACATTTGGTCTAGTTAGGAGAAGCTGAGTTCTTTTTTGCATTTGTTTCTGTGATAGCTATTCACCTTCACTTATGCTTACAACTGAAACACCTATAGTTAAGGTTGCCCAACACTTTCCTTTTTCAGCTCCTGTTTTCAGTTGCTTATAACTTTGCCAAACTTTAACCATCCCAGCTGAAATTTTCCATGCTGGGTGTCTGCCTCAGACTGGATTTTTTTTTCCTTCTTTCTTCAGCTAAAACAGTTCAGTTGTTTCTCAGAATTAAATTAGGGGGAAATATGTTGTTTTGCCCATGTTAACAACAATAGAAACAATAGTGCCTTTATGTTTGGAACAGGGACTTGAAATTTGGCAGTGGTTTTCATCTGCCTTTTTCTCTCCATGTGAAAATCTACCCAAATTGGATAAATTATAATAATCTGAAAATCTCATTTCCCACATATTAAGTGTTTGAATTTTCCAGAAGTGAAATTTCCTGAAGGTTCTGTTCACACCAAGCATGCCCTAATCCAGGCCTGCTCCCATTAAGCAGGAATTTCCTTAACGTTGCACTTCTCAGAAACCAGTGGCCTCTGTGGATTTGGGCACCAGACCTGAGAGGAAAGTGTGGGCCCCTTACAGAATGGGGGAGGCAATCTAGTGACAGAGGATGTGGAGAAAGCTGAGGTACTCAATGCCTTTTTTTGCCTCTGTCTTCACAGACAATGTCAGCTCCAGACTACTGCACTGGGCAGTACAGAATGGGGAGGAGGCGAACATCTCTCAGTGCTGAAGGAACAGGTTCAGGACTATTTAGAAAGCTTGGACATACACAAGTCTATGGGGCCAGATGCAATGCATCTCAGGGTGCTGAGGGAGTTGGCTGATGTGATTTCAGAGCCATTGGCTATTATCTTTGAAAGCTCGTGGCAACAGGGGGAGGTTCCAGATGACTGGAAAAAGGCAAATATAGTGCCCATCTTCAAGAAAGGGAAGAAAGAGGATCCAGGGAATTACAGACCAGTCAGCCTCACCTCAATCCCTGGAAAAATCATGGAGCAAGTCCTCAAGGAATCCATTTTAAGGAACTTAGAAGAGAGGAAGGTGATCAGAAACAGTCAGCATGTACTCACCAAGGGCAAATTATGCCTGACCAACCTGATTGCCCTCTATGATGTGGTGAATGGCTCTGTGGATGTGGTCAAAGCGGTGGAAGTAATATATCTTGACTTTAGCAAAGCTTTTGAAACAGTCTCCCAGAGTATTCTTATCAGAAAGTTAAAGAAGTATGGGTTGGATGAATGGACTATAAAATGGATAGAGAGCGGGCTAGATCATCGGGCTTAACGGGGAGTGATCAATGGCTCCATGTCTAGCTGGCAGCTGGTCATAAGCAGAGTGCCCTAGGGGTCGCTCCTGGGGCCGGTTTTGTTCAACATTTTCATTAATGATCTAGAGGATGGGGTAGATTGCACCCTCAGCAAGTTAGTGTTAATTACGAGACAACTTGATCTCATACGGTTTGTATTGGATGCAAGGTTGTGGGAATGAATCAAAGGAAACCTTCTTTTGGTACTGATGTTAATTGTTTATTAATACCTTCTTATTTATTTTTACATTGATTGAATATAAAACCCTGAACCCCACTACACATTGAATAAAAAAACTTTTAACAATGCACAATGCAATAGACCTTCTTACACACATATATAATGATACTTTAATACACCTTCCCTTTCCTTACTTCTTACACATTACTCACCAATCTGATGGAAGATAACAGAAACAAAACCAACAAATTCTTCATTCCCTAATTTGGAAACCCGTTTTGCCTAGGACTAATACCCCGAGTGGCCCTTGTCCCTTTTTTCTTGGGGTTTTCCCACTCAGTTTGTTAAATTGTGTGGATTGTCAGCTCGTGCTACCTTTCTCTTTTATTAATGTGGTGAGCATCGGGCTGGAGAGAGGCGAGACAGTTGATCAGGCCACCTTGCAACGCAATTCTGGTGTGCTCCCTGGGCAGGCACGATTCTGAGTCCTGTTCCTGGAGCTCTCTGCCCTTTCAGTTCCTGACAACTCCTTTTATCTCCACTCCTGCCTATACGTCCACATACCCAATTATGCCCAATTATGATGCTGTTGTATGATGTATGTGCCTTTCTGGTACATGTCAGCATTTATTGGTCTGTGTTTTGTCTTTTTCCCTCCTTTTTTTTTTTTGTTATGGACCCTTATGCCTGTTAATTTTTTTCTTGTTTGCTGTTTTTGTCTCTGTCAGTACATTCTTTTGTCGGTTTTTCCCCTCCTTACGTTATTTCCTTATCTCAATTGACATTCTGTTTTTCCCCTCCTTATCTCAATTGACCTCAGGTCACAAGGAACCCTCCAGAATGACAGTTAGTAGATGACATTAAGCAAAGGGAGTGATAGAGTCCCTGGAAGGTAGGGATAGGATACAGAGTGACCTAGACAAATTGGAGGATTGGGCCAAAAGAAATCTGATGAGGTTCAACAAGAACAAGTGCAGGGTCCTCCACTTAGGATGGAAGAATTCCATGCACAGCTACAGACTGGGGACCAATGAGCTAGACAGCAGTTCTGCAGAAAAGGACCTGGGGGTTACAGTGGATAGAAAGCTGGATCTGAGTCAGCAGTGTGCCCTGGTTGGCAAGAAGGCTAATAGCATATTGGGCTGCATTAGTAAGAGCATTGCCGGTAGATTGAGGGAAGTGATTATTCCCCTCTGTTCGGCACTGGTGAGGCTGCATTTGGAATATTGTGTCCACTACAAAAAGGATGTGGACAAGTTGTAGAGAGTCCAGGAGAGGGCAACAAAAATGATTAGGGGGCTGGAGCACAAGACTTATGAGGAGAGGCTGAGAGAACTAGGCCTGTGTAGTCTGCAGAAGAGAAGAATGAGGGGGGATTTGATAGCAGCCTTCAACTACCTGAACGGGGGGTTCTAGGGAGGATGGAGCTAGGCTGTTCTCCATGGTGGCAGAGATGTAGCGGAGTTTGGTGGTCCAAGGCAGGAGAAGAACATCACCCTGTGAGCCTAGCCTGAGGGCTCTGGAGTAAAAGAGAGGAAGCTTGTGGTTTGCAGTGGTCGTGAAGAGGTCCCAGCATGGCATGCTCCACTGGAGAAAGACTGAGTGAAATGTGGGGTTGTGGAGCTCCCACTTGTGATTCGCATAGAAGGACCTGCTGAGTGTGTCCACCAAGCAGTTGCTGGAGCCATGGAAGGTGACCCCCATGAATGAGGCACCAGTTCCAGAGGTGAATGGCCCCTGAGCAGAGGGAGGAGGACTGGGCACTGTTTTGCTTGTTAATATACACAATTGCTTTCATGTTGTCAGACAGCAGTTGAATGTGCCAGGAACTGATATGGGGCAGGAATGCTCAACTGGTGAGGTGGGTAATTCTAGGATTTTGACATGCTTCCACATCTCTCATGGTGTCCAGAGTCCCTGTGTCATATAGCTTTCAAAGTGAGCATCCCACTCAGCAAGGGAGGTGTCTGTGGTGAGAGTGCTGTGAGAAGAGAGAGGAGCAAATGGGGTGCTGGCCAAGACTTTGGAGGGGTTGGTTCACCACATGAAAAAAGCCAAGATGGAAGGAGGGAGTATGTCTGGCTTGCCCCAGTGGTCTGATTGTGGCTTATAGATTGACCAGAGCCACAGGTGGATATAGCACATATGCAGGGGGACATGAGGTATTACAGAGGTGGAGGCCACCATGTGTCCAAGAAGAAAAAGGCACTGGCGTATACATATGTGCTGGTTGGGGCATAGCTATGTGATGAGAGGGGTCAGAGTGGAAAAAATGGTCCATTGGGAGAAAGACTCAACCCACGAGAAAGTCCAGGTGTGCCCCGATGAACGTAAGTATATGGGTGGGGATGAGAACTGACTTCTTATTGAAATAGATACCCAGACTGGTAAGAAGAGCATGAAGGGTCTGGATAGTTGAGAGGTGGGTACACAATGGCACAACGAGAGCCAGTCATACAGGTAAGGAAACATGCAGTGACCGAGATGGTCACATGGACTGTGACAACGGCGAAGACCTTTGTGAACATGCAAGAAGTAGTGGCGATACTGGAACTGATAATGAGAGTGTGCCACCATGAAAAGGAGGAACTTCCAATGAGCTAGGTAGATGCTGACATGGAAATAGGCATCCTTCACATAGAGAGGCAGGAATCAAGCCTGAGAGGGGAGAGATGGGAGAATGAGAGGGGCATAATCATCTGTAATTGGAATTTGCATATGAATTTCATCAGCAACTGGAGGTCCAGCATGGGGCAGCAGTCACTCCCCTTTTTTGGAATGAGGAAATAAGGAGAATAGAACCCACAGCCAAGGTAACAGTGAGGAACACATTCCATGGTACCCTTCTAGAGGAGGGTGTCTGCTTACTCTCGGAGGAGGATGTGGTGGGAAGGATCCCCAAGGAGTGGGTAATGAGGGGGAATGAGAGAAACTATATCAAGAATCCTTAGTGGATGATGTCCAGCATCCACTGATCAGTGTGATCTTGTCCCAATTGTGGGTGAATAGGCAAGATGGCCCCCAAAGATGATCTGGGGTGCCATGGGAGAGGCGGGATGAAGTTTGCAGGTCTCAAGGGAAAAGTTGATGTGGAGGAAGCGGTAACAGCAGAATAATGGGGTCATTAGGTGCACGGATGACAGCAATACGGATCCTGTGTGCATTGAAAGTTGGGCTGATAGGTGGCACAAAGATGGGGGCAGAAAGACGGCCTTTGTTGCCTGCGAGTTGGAGCTTGGGTCTCAATACCGAGCAACTGCAGACTGGGATGGGAAACCTTGAGGGAGTGAAGGAATTCATCCATCTTCTTACGAAAGAGTTTTTGGTTGTCAAAGGAGAGGTCATCAAAAGTGGTCTGGACCTCCTTAGGGAAGCCAGAGGATTGAAGCCAGGAATCACTACTGAGCACGACGCCAGTCACTAGAGCATGGAATGCAGTGTCAGTGGCATCAATCACAGCTTGGAGGGCCACCTTGGTGATGAGCTTGCCTCATCCACTAGCGACTGGAAATCCTGCTATTTCTCTGCTGGGAGGAAGGCTTGGAATTCCACTAGCTTCAAGTAGGAAAGGAAATCATATTTTGCCAAGATGGCCTGATAATTGGCAATACAGAACTGGAGGCCTGCAGAGGAATAAACTGCGTTCCCCAGAAGGTCCAATTTCTTTGCTGCCCTCTCCTTGAAGTGGCCTTGAAGTGTTGCTGTCAAATGCATTCAGTCACATGGATCACGAGAGAAATGGGAGGCAGAGAGTTGGGAGGCAGATGGGTAAACAGGAAGTTCGTACCTTTAGATGGGATGAAATAGCAGTATTCAGTATGCTTCGGAGTAGTGGCACAGGAAGCCGGGGTGTGCTCGACTTCCTGGTTTGAGGATGGCCTCATGGATAGGGAGGCAGCCCAGGGGGACTCCTGCAGTTGCAGAATATCCAGGAACTAGAAGGCTATGTACAAAAAGCAGGTATGGACAAGAGTTTTCTTAGCAAGCTAAGAGCACCG
This sequence comes from Mesoclemmys tuberculata, assembly GCA_007922155.1. NCBI lineage: Eukaryota > Metazoa > Chordata > Testudines > Chelidae > Mesoclemmys > Mesoclemmys tuberculata. The sequence goes on along the minus strand of ML675624.1, from coordinate 53,880,681 downwards.
AGGAACAGAGGTTCCGACTCTGGCCATGCAGCAGTAAGAGGGCACTGGAGTGGCATCAACCCATACAGCCTCTTAAAGCCTTGGGCATACCATGCGGCCAACGCATGACACGTGCTGGTCAAGGACACTACTTGTGACTCTCTGTCTCAGAATAACACCCTGAAATCCCCATATTCACCACTGTCATATAATTATGATGTTTTATATTTTAGTATTTAAAAAGTCTTGCCCCTTCTAGGAAGAAAGGATGTCACCCTGTGAAGGCATAGGGCTGTAGAGCCAGATACTGCTCCATTGTTTGCAGCCATTTCAGAGGGGCATATTTGGTGACATCCCCTAGACACTCCTAACATCTCCAGCACCCTTTACCACTTAAGAGCCCACTGAACACCCTGTCTACTCCCCCAAAAGCACCAACCTACTCCACAAGAGCTACCTCAATCCCTAGCTTCCTCTACTCCCACAAGCAACTCTTAATCCTCCCCCAACACCATCTACTCCTAAATCCTCAGCATCCACCTACCTGGCGTCCCAGCGCCCCCAAACTTCAAGTATCTTCTACCTTCCCAGGAGTCCTCTAAACTCCACTTTTGCCCCTGAGGAGCCCCCTATTCTGCCCAAGAGCCCCCTAGGTCCCACAGCAACCTCTCTACTCTCTCTAACCCCCTCCCCGACCTATCCCTCAAGTCCTAGTGCCCATAGCACTCACCTACTCCTCTCTCACGGTTCCCCCAACTCTGTTACAGTTTCAGGGTAACTTCACCTGTATCCCCTCCTCTATGGTCCCTTCCAGGAGTTCAAAGCCAGGTCTCAGGTCACTAGTCATCTCATGTTTCTGGGCATGGACCCTTGTCCCACTTCATTCTGACCATGGGTTTAATGTTGCATTCCTCCCCTCCCAATGCCCCCCCCGCCTTACGCTGTGATATTCCCATCAAGTCAGCCTACCTAATGGCCAGTGGTTATGCTTTGCTTTCTCTCCAAGGGCTTTGTTCAGTGTACGCCCAGCAGTTACAAATTATCCCTCATCTCCTTCTACACAAGCAAATTTATTATTCAAAGGCTTACAGAGAAAATGTAAAAACAATAAACATTCCTATACATATGCTAAAAGTTTACCAGAGCTCACGCATCAGCCTTATAGGGCCCTAGTAGGCCAAAGTCTGTCCAGCCCTTCCGTAAATGTTCCCCCACCACATCTTGACAGAGGGTCCTGTCCGTTTGCTGGATCAGAAAGAAAGCCCTGAGTCAGTTTAAACACAGCCTTTTTATAACCAAAGCCCTTTCTTTGTCTGATGGACTTCGGAAAATCCAATTTGAACCAGTATATGCAAACCTCCCTAGCATGTGGTACTTCTCTGGAAGTGTTGATAATATGTGTGATTCACTTTTACCACCCACACTATTTTTTGTTCCTGGAGGAGCTGGACTCCCTAGAGCTGCATACAGTCTGTGGCCCACAGTGCTACATAAAGTTAATATAATATGGGCCTCAAAGATATTGCATGTGGTTGCAATAGCTGTCACGCCCTCCTACCACTCTCCAAGACACCAGGAACCCCAGTGCCCCCCAACTCTTTCCCCACAGCACCCTTCTACTACCCTGGGTGGTGTTCTAGCACACCCAACCCTTCCCTCCCCCCCCCAGACCCCTGCCAAGTACCCTCTCTACTCCAAAACTTCCTCAGCACTCGCCTCCCTCTCCAGGAGCTCTCTAACAATTCCAGTACATCTACGTCCAGTAAAATGCTTACAACCCCCAAATGCTCTACTTATCCCCTCGAACCCTCTACCCTCCCATCACCTTTCTGTCCCGATGAGCCCCCCCACCTAACCTAGCCCACACCTTCTATCGCCTCAGCAGCATTCTAACCCCACAGCACCAACTTCCCTCCCCCAACACACACAAGAGCCCCTCAACCCTTCCGGAACCAATTATACCTTCCCAGCAATCTCATATCCCCACCACAGCAGCACCCTGACCTTCAGCACCCTCTAGCCCCCCAGCAGCCATCTATCTACTCAGCACAAAGCTCCCAGCAGCTTTGTAACCTCTTCCCCACAGCAGTCCACAGAGCTCCAGCCTCCTCTCCCTTGCAGAAACCCCAGGTCTCACTGGGGTCAGTTGTATTAATTTATTTGGAATAAATCGGCTAAAGGTGTTACCATACCCCAGTTGCTGCTGAACACTGAACAGTGTTAAACTAGGTTCAGGGTTTTGTATGCAGAGACCTCGGGATGTTTAGTACCATGGCAAACAAACCACTAAACATTCTTTTAACCTTTTATTATATGGGGGGAGATCGGGGGAGGGAGAGATGAGGTTGAAGCATTTGAAATGTAAAATATGAGGCTTTGATTTTTATCCACCCAGCAGGCGCATCACCTCCAGCTTCTCTAGCTTCTCTCCCACCCATTTACCCAACTATAGGAGTTCCATCAGCCCTCTGAAATCCAGCACCCTCTAACCTCCCAGCCTCCTAGCTCCCAGTGGGGTTGGGAGGGGGGTCAGATGCTTTGCAGGAAGAAGCAGTGCCAACACTGAGCAGGCATGATCCCTTTGATCAGGTGTGCCAATGCTCCCAGCTTGCAAATGGGCAGCACCACCCTTGCCGAGCTAAACCATGCTGGGGGTGTGAGGCAAGGACCCCTGTCTGGGTTTTGGCCCCCTATGGCCCATTGCTGATGAGCAGTTTAATTTAACTGGGGCCCACAAACACAAACCCACCTTAAATAACAACAACCCAAATAGCCCTCTAAACCTGTCATGGCACTACTGGGCAACCTATTTCCTGAGATTATAAATTTAAAAAAAAATTATCCTTACTGATACAGGTGTTCAGCCTTAACTCCACCATTACATGATGTTTTTCTCTGGGCAGTTTGTTAGTTTTGTTTAAATTAAAATTTTCAACCCCTAAACAAGTAGCCCAGCGAATGCTACTTTGAGATATTTCTAAATGACTTTAAGAGGTGCAGTGTCAATCTGAAATCACTTATTTTGTAACTGTTAGGCACAGAGTCAGTAGTCTAGCAAAGCAACACAAAACAACCAGTGCAGAGTGGTGTATATGGCCCTTAATTTGCCATTTACCTAGTAGTTTGGATGGCTAACAGTGAGACCAATGCTAGGTGCTAGGGAGGTGGGAGAGCCAACTTCCTGAATCCCAGTTTCACTGGGTATGCCTATACTCCATAGTAAACCCACCTCCATGTGACCTAAACTTATAAGCCTGTTCTTCCAAGCTTCCCTTTTAGGATCCACTCTGCATTGTTGTGCATATTCATGCTGTATGGCCATACCGTGGTGCATTGACCCATGTCAGACTCTGTGGCTTTTGGGGGGATTAGCCTAGGGTTCTTAGTGTCCTTGCTAGCTGTAGGGATTGGTTTATGTAGTGTGGAAGAACTTGGCTGTCCATCCTGCAGCACTTGACCAGAAGTGCCCTTAGCTTGCCAACAAATCCAGCTGATCCATGTCAGGGCTACATGGCTCATGCTAGCATGGAGCCAGCACTAGTGGAAGACCTTTTCTGCTTGCAGTTTCCCTGCTATTTCTGGATTCATGCAGAGCAGCTGCAAGATGCTGGTGGACATTTTGGCAACAGTATTAGTCCTATAGGAGGCAGCCATTGCAGCAGATTCCCAAATTGCACTGAGGCTATCCATGGGATTCATGTGCCCATAATTTGTCCTCCACATGGCACATAAGCCTATATAAAAAACAAAGGGTACTATTCCATTGTTATGCAAGTCTGGGGGGACCTTAGAGGCGAGTTCATGGACACCAGCCTGAACAGAGTGCATAATGCCAGGGTTTTCAGGAGATCAGGCCATTACGTTCATAGACCAGCAGGTTCTTATTCTCTCCAAATCAGATTGTTATGGAGTCTCTGTTCCCCACTGTTATTCTAGTGGACCCATGTGCCCTCTTCTGCCATGCCTTTAGAAACTGCAGCCTGACTTCAGAGGTTCTGACAAAAGAAAGTTGAATTACATGCTCAGGAGCTCGAGGATGGTAATAGAATGTATGTTTGGCAGGTTGAAAGTGCATAAATCATTACTGGGGCAGGATCCCTACGTGCAAGAGAAATCAGATGCTAAAACGTTTGCATGCATCACCCGCCAGAAATAGGTGAAAATTCCTGGCAAAATCAATAAGATGCTAAGGTTGGATAGAGACACATTATAGTTCCCTTACAAGCACCATGCAGTCCTGCATGGTCAGATATAGGCTCAGGAAACTGCAAACATCCACCATTGCCATTTGAACTGGTAGTACAACAGCCTGGGACACTTCAGCTGTGTGGGGAGGGTGTCCCAGCGTGGCTGAATCACAAACAGAATCCTACATTAGAAATATGAATCAAAGCTAGATAACCCCTCTTTCAAACATAAGCATGTACCTAATAAAAAGTAATTCCTAACATAACAAAAAAGGTTGGTGATCACAACATGCCTAGCTCCCAAACTTATTGTGACTCTGCTTCTGTGGTGGGATGCTCACCAGGGCTAACCCCAGACAGGTCCCCGGGTGTGCTGTAGCTGGTTTCACTGCACAGCCTGCTATTGGCCCAGCAACAACAGTTCATCTGTGAGGGTGCTCCAGTGACTGCAGGCATTCCTCTAGTACTGCCTCTGCAACTGGGGATAGAGAGCCATAGCAACCCTGCTCAGGCAATGGTCACACAGCACCGTGGGCTCTGTGCTTGGCACAATCCAAGAACCCAGCTGAATTCCTCAGAATAGGGACAGGTGGCTGGGGAGTTTCCTGATGTACAGTATCCATGCCTTATGCTTTCTTCTGGCCTGCAGTAGAATGCTGGGTGGAGGGCATCTTCTCCGGTTTTCAGCAGGATAGGATTGACTATGCTTACAATTGAGCACTCTGTGTGGGAAGGAAGAGTTAAACATCAAGCAGATGTATCTGAACAAGGAGGGTGCTTCTGGTTCCTGGGAACAGAGGGGGAAGTTTGGGGACAGAAAGGCCAGGACACACAGGCTCAGCAGATTTTGGACTAACAGCAGCCCCTCCAAACGTGAGGCTGGCCACAGAGACTTCTGTTACACCCTCATGGCAAAGTGAGCAATGGACCTATGCTACAGTGAGATGTGGGTGCAGCCCCATGCCCCTGGTGAGTCAGCAGGCCTGACTTCTGAGACGGTTCTGGCGTGTCAGAGGGCAGTGTGTGTGTATATGTGCAGCTGGGGAGCAGGAGGGTTGGCCTTCACCATGAGTCAGCACTTGCATTTACTATGCAGTGTGGATATAAGGACTCCCCCTGTGCTCTAGAATCAATTCCCCTGCCAGTGCTGCTTCAGTGCTCAAAAAACTGAGACAGCAGGGCCAGAGTACATTTTTCAAGCACTGATACCCTAGCTGGTATGGGGCTACAGCATATTTAAAAAGCCATGTCACCTACCAGTAAGAACTCTGGACATCTGTATCCAGTCTCCATCATATCACTGACTCACAGAGCTGTCAGTTTTGGTTTGGACATATTTCTGGAGGCTTCATCACAACATAATCTCAGTTTCGAAGACAACTAGGTTTTTTGTCCCCAGTGCTCGGTTGGAAGGCTATTCCAGAATTTCACTCTTCTGATGGTTAGAAACCTGCATCTAATTTCAAGTCTAAACTTCCTGATAGCCAGTTTAAATCCATTAGTTCTTGTGTCCACATTGGCACTGAACTCCAAAAATTCCTCTCCCTCTCTGGTACGCATCCCTCTGATGTATTTATAGAGAGCAATCGTATCTCCCATCAACCTTCTTTTGATCAGGCTAAATAAGCCAAGCTCTTTGAGTCTCCTCTCGTAAGGCAGGTTCGATTCTGCAGATCATCCTAGCAGCCGTTCTCTGCACCTGTTTCAGTTTGAATTCATCTTTCTTAAACATGGGGGACCAGAACTGCACACAGTATTCCAGATGAGTCTCACGAACACCTTGTATAACAGTACTAACACCTCCCTGCCTCTACTGGAAATACGTCATCTGATGCATCTAAGGACCGCGTTAGCTTTTTTCACTGCCACATGACATTGCCAGCTCATAGTCATCCTATGATCATCCAATATGCCCAGGTTCTTCTCTGCTTGTCACTTCCAACCGATGCGTCCCCAGTTTACAGCAGAAATTCTTATTATTAACCACTAAATGCATGACCTTGCACTTTTCACTGTTAAATTTCATCCTATTTCTATTACTCCAGTTTATAAGGTCATCTAGATCTTCCTGTATATCATCACGATCCTTCTCTGTATTGTGTCATCCACAAACTTTATTAGTGCATTCCCACTTTTTGTGCCAAGATCCGTAATAAAAATAAATAAGAGTGGTCCCAAGACTGATCCCTGAGGAACTCCACTGGTAACCTCCCTCCAGTCTGACAGTTCACCTTTCAGTATGATCCGTTGTAGTCTCCCCTTTAACCAGGTTTTTATCCACTGTGGCAAGGTGGGTGGGAGGGCGGTGATCTATTCCACCTGTGAGTCCTGCACTTTCCGGCTCTGCCGGTGGTGCGGCTGGGGGGAGGTAATCCGGAGGGAAGGGGGGGAGAGAGACTGGGGCCTGCTCTGCCCCTGAGTCCTGCTACCTTCCCTGGGTCGCCTGTCCATGGCCTGGCTGCCCATAATCTGCTTCCTGCCTTTCTCAGGTGGAGCCTCTGTCTCTGGTGTCGTGGCTTGCATAGCTGTCTGGCCTGGCCCTAGCCCCCCCTTCTTTCTGCAGCTGCTTTTTTGGGAGACCCTGCTGCTGCTTCAGGGCTCTGCTGGCGAGCCTCCCTCCCAGCTGGGAGGGAGGGGGTGAGTGAGTGGCCCTTCCACTTCCACCACCACCCCAGCTGCTACCTCCACCCTCCCCCTGCTGCTGCTGCTTCCAGGGCCAGCACCAGCTGCTGAGAGGCCTCTTCCCTTTCCCTTGGCTGGCTGCCTCTTCCCCCTTCCGCTGCCATGAGCTCCCCTTCCCCTGTTGCTGCTGCCCCTTGCTCTGGCCCCTGTGTTTGGGGGACCCCAACCCTCCCCTTCTCCTCCCCCACCGCTGTAGCTCCCCCTGCTTTGACCCGTGTGCTACGGCAGCACCAATGGCCCTCCCCCCCTTAATTGACCCCCCTGGTTTTGTTGACTCCCCCCCTTCACACACTGCACCCCCCCTCCTGAATTCATTTAACCCCGGCCCCCCCCCGCAGTCAGAGGAGCCACCGACGTTCCATCTTGGGTTGGTGAGTGCACAGTCCCTGCACCCCTGCCTGGCTCGACCCCATCTTTTCCCCTGTGCTGGTGCCCTCCTCCCCTACTTCCAGCCTAGCGGGGAGGAGCGGTCACCCCCCCTTCCTACCCCGTCCCCTCCCCCCCTTTTTCCACTCCTCCTCCCCCTTCCTCTCTTTTACCCTCCCCCACCTGTCGAACCGTTCCCACCCCTTACCAGGATAGCGGGTGTGCCTGGGACCGGGACCCCCTCCATAGACGCTCCCACCCCCTCCTCTCACCCCGAAGCCCCGTCCCTGCCCGCAACAACCGGTCCCACCGCCCCCGCTGAGCCGCCAGGTACCGTCCAGGTACTGGTGGAGGACGACTCTGGTGGGGACGACAGGGACTTTGCTGCTGCCACGGACCCCCGCCCCCCCTAATTCAGGGGGTGTGCCCTCGGTCGGGAGAAAAATCCAGGGGGGTAAAAAGGGCAAAGGCCCTGCCCAGAAGGCAACGCCTCCTGTGGCTGGGATCCCTCCTCCTCCTCCTCCTCCTCTCCCTCTATCCTTTCCCGCTGCCCTTCCACCAGCTCTGGGGGCAACGGTGCCCCCAGGGCATACGCCCAGGTGGCCACAGGCCCTCCACCTGTCACTGCCAAGACACCTGCCCTGACCACCGCCTCCAGCACCATCCCAGGTGGCCGGGGCCCCTTCCCCACCCTTACCAGGAGGCATGGGTTCCGGTGCCTCCTGATGCCTGCCTCGCCCCACCTAGAAACCTACGTGCAGGTGATGGCACGGGTGGTGGGGCCCACGGCCGTGGTGGCGGCCTCCCGAATGGACAGCAAGGTGGTCTTTTTCCTGGTGTCGGAGGCCGCCGCCCAGGAGGCAGTGGAGATGGGCCTGGCGGTGGGGGGCGTCCACATCCCAGTGGAGCCCCTAGAGGACATGGGCATACGGGTGGTCTTGTCCTCTGTTCCGCCCTTCCTCCCCAATGCCGCCCTTCTGCCTCTCCTTGCCTCCCTGGGGAAGCCCCTTTTCACCATCAGCCCACTTCCCCGTGGCTGCAAGGACCCCATCCTTTGCCACGTCCTCTCATTCCGCCGGAGGTACAGCTGCAGCTGCTGCCGGCGGTGGCACGTGGCGGGGAGGCGCTCTAGGGGTCATTCCTGGTGCCCCATCAAGGGGCCCAGTACCAGGTCCATTACACCATGGGGGAGGCCCGGTGCTACCTCTGCCGGGCGGCGGGGCATGTTCAGAGGGACTGCTCCCTGGCCCAGCAAGGAGGGAGGCCCGGGACCCCCGGGACCCAGGAGGGCGCCAGCCAGACCATTGGCGGCGCCCCCCCCCAGCTGTCCGGTCCCTATGGCCGCACCCCCTCCGTCAGCAGTTGTCACCTGCGCTCAGGCCCCGGGGGCGCCGCCCCCGGCTCACCCGGGCGAGCTGACGGGCCCCGCTGACGCCCGGATCAGTCCGGCGGGGCCTGTGGAGGGGAGGGAGCCAGGGCCGGCATTGTTGGGCATCGGAGGGGGCATGCCCCGGGGGAAGGCCTCTCCTTCCCCTGCTACCCCACCTCCGCTTTCCCACACCCTGGCTCCCGTCCTCTTGCCCCCTGCCCCTGCCCCTGCCCCTGCTGCCCGACCCTCCACCTCGGAGGGCTGGATGCTCATACTATTTTATTTATTCAGAAGCATGTAATAAGCATTACATAATTAAGCCACATTAATCTACATAAAAATGGCAATAACACATTAAAAACTAAAACAACTCAATCTTACAATTAAAGGGCTTCAATCCTTATCATATTCTACATGCACGTGCCACATTCCAACTTTACTTCCTTAAAACATTCCTTATTAAATCCTACATACACCAACCCCTCATACATAAGCCACATTCCCAAAACTTTACTTCTTTAAAACATCCAAAAATCCTTCAAGTGCAAACCCAGCACCACCACAACCACAATCCCTCTTCGCATGCCCAACCCAGAGGAAAACCTCAATACCAATCTCAGTAGGATCCGCCCACCGCTAAAAACTCCCCTTATGGGGATCACAAATTCAAGCAAAGAAAACCACATGGAGATATCGAGCAAAGAGCTCCGGACAGGGCCCACTGCTCCCGGAAGGTGTCTAGGGAGCCAGCGGATTCCGCCCAGAGGAACTCCACCCGAATACGTGAACAAATGGAGGAACAAAAATAGGCCCCACAGTCGCAGTACCCTCCTTCGGCCAACTTTCTCTCCCTGGTGTTATAAATGGCCGCCTTGGCCAGGGCTAGGAGGAGGTTGACGAGGAGGTCCCGCGACCTCGTGGGCTTCCGAATAGGGTGTGCATAAAT
>ML675624.1:53696181-53826152 GCA_007922155.1 Mesoclemmys tuberculata | reverse complement strand
CCCCCCCTCCTAATGCAGCCCGCGTGACAGTAGGCTACTCCGGTTTTTCAACAGGCGCACCCTTGCATAGCCGTCCGGTCTGGACCTGTCACACCACCTTCCAATTTTCATATTAATTCCCATCTTTTCCAATTTAAGTATTAATTCCCCATGTGGAACCATATCAAATGCCTTACTGAAATTTAGGTAAATTAGATCCACTGCATTTCCTTTGTCTAAAAAAATCTGTTATCTTCTCAAAAAAGGATATCAGGTTGGTCTGGCATAATCTACCTTTTGTAAAGCCATGTTGTAGTTTATCCCAATTACCGTTAACCTCCATGTCCTTAACTACTTTCTCTTTCAATTTTTTTTTGACATTGCATACTACTGAGGACAAACAAACAAACAAACAAAAATCAAACTAACCTGTAATTACCCGGATCATGTTTTATCCCTTTCTTAAAAATAGGAACTACGTTAGCAATTCTCCAGACATATGGTACAGCCTGAGTTTACAGATTCATTAAAAATCCTTGCTAATGAGCTTGCAATTTCATGTGCTAATTCCTTTAATATTCTTGTATGGAGATTATCCAGCCCTCCATGCTTCACCCTCCCTCCCCAATTCAGTCCCATTAAACTGTTTGAGTTTGGCTTCCACCTTGGATGTGGAAATTTCTACCTCCATATCCTCATTCCCATTAGCCACCCTAGGCACTATCCCCAAGCTCATCATTAGTCTAATTAAAAATGGAGGCAAAGTATTTGTTTAGCTATTTGGTTATGCCTAGATTATCCTTAACCTCCACCACAATCCTTGGTGCTTAGTGGTACCACTTCTTTCTTGGTTTTCTTCCTATTTATACGGCTATAAAATCTTTTACTACTGTTTTTAATTCCCTTTGCAAGGTCCAACTCTATTTGGTTTTTCACTATATCTCTACTTGTTCTGATCTCCAAGAGATAGCTTTCCTTGCTGATCCCTCCCATCTTCTATTCCTTGTAGACTTTCTGCTTTCTCTTAATCACCTGTCTTAGATGCTTACTCATCCAGCTTGGTCTACAACTCTTGCCTATGAATGTTTAGCCTTTCCTCGGGATGAAGGCTTCAGATAGTTCCTGCAACTTTGACTTGAAGTAATTCCAAGCCTCCTCCACCTTTAGATCCATGTGTTCTTCAGTCCAGTCTATTTCCCCAATCAATTCCCTTAATTTTTTTAAGTTAGCCCTTTTGAAGTCAAAGACCCTAGTCACAGATCTATTTTTGTTTATCCTTCCATTTAGTTTGAACTGAATTAGCTCATGGTCACTTGAACCAAGGTTGTCCCCTACAACCAGTTCTTCTATGAGGTCCTCACTATTCACCAATACCAAATCTAAAATGGTATCCCCTCTTATTGGTTCACTAGCAATTTCGTGAAGGAATCCATCAGCTATCATATCCAAGAAAATCTGGGCCCTATTATTACTACTAGCACTTATCCTCCATTCTATACCTGGGAAGTTAAAGTCTCCCATAATCAGACAATTCCCAGTAGTATTTACTTCATTAAAAGCCTTAAAGAGGTCTCTATACATGTCCAAATCAGATCCTGGTAGTCTGTAGCACAAACCAAGTCCTATCCCAGGGGACACTCTAGCAGCTTTCTTCCCCAGTGTGATTTTTATCCAGACAGACTCTATCTTATCAATTCCATCACTTCTAATTTTTTTTTACAGTCTACCTCATCATTGATATACAATGCTACTCCACCACCTTTGTCTTTATATCTGTGTTTCCTAAACAGCACATACCCTTCAATACTTGTACATCAGTCATGATTATTATTCCACCATGTTTCTGTTATCCCTATAATATCTGGTTTATTTCCTCTATCAGTAGCTCTAGTTCCTCCGATTTATTACCCAGGAGCTTCACATTGGTATATAAACATCTTAATTTTTGCTATTTAGTTTTGCTCACATTCTTTATCTGATTTGGCACAGTCATTCTCCTGCAATATTGCTTATTAGACTGGCATCTACACCACCCTTCCTCTTAATGTCCATTCTGACTCCCCACTGCTGTTTCCTTTCTTTCTTCATTTTCTCTCTCTCAATGCTAAAATCAGATGTGGCGATTACCTGGGCATCACCCAACCATCTCCTTCAACTCTCTAATTTAAAGATCTTCCAGTGACTGTACATCCCAAAGCCCTCCTTATAGCACCATCTGTTGACCATCAGAATCTTCTCACGCCTTGAATCAATTTCAGTCATAAATAAATTAATGTACTTGTAAATGCTTAGCAAATTGTTGTGCTGGGGGCGACACAGAAATACAGAAACTGGCACAGTAACTATGCCCAACACTAGAGACATATGGAAACAGAGGTTAGTATCCCATTGTGCCAAGTGCTGCACAAACACATGCATCACAAAATGTACCACGCATGACACAGTCACATGGTAACCAAAGATCAGGGTCCCAGTGGCTCAATCAAGCACTGGAAGTTTTCAGTGTTACCATAGGTGGGGCTGCCCCTGTTGTGAATTGCAGTTTCTAAAATTACCAAAGGAGAGGTATCCTCAGGAAGGGGCAGCACTCACCACTTGGAATGAAAGACTATACGCCAAGACTCTTGAGTTCTGCTCTTTGTTCCACAACCGAATCCATCTCTGGATTCGTGGATTAGTCCTTTGGGAGAGGTATGAATAAGGACTGCAAAACCCTTTGAGATATACCATGTTTATTTACATACAAAAATAAACATTCTTTAGATATGAATCCTGCGGCATTTCTGGAGCAAGGACGATCTTTGCTTCTACTCTGGGCAATTCAGAGCATATTTTGGCACAATGATCCATCTACATCTAGTAATTATTTTGGGGAAGATCCATAGCCTGTGTTATCACAGTTGTCCATTTTGGCTTTGGAATCTATGAATCTGTTCGACAGACCAGACCAACATACATACTATCAGAACGATTCCTGGGTAGGACCCCAACCCAGATTCAGAGGGCCTGGTTTTTATTCCCAGGCCTGCAGTTTATTTACTCATAGTCTGTCGTGTGTAGTCGCTGGTGGAAAGCCCGCTCAGGGATGGTGTGAAAACGGTCCCTGCACTGTGTGCACTGATAGGGTCTCTCTCTCAAGTGTAATTTCCGGTGGATGACGAGGCCGGAATTGTGTGTGAAGTGGTCGCCACACACTACACACTCAAAAGTGCGCTCCCCACAGAGCATCTCCTGGTGCTGGGTCAGTGCTGAGCTGCAATTGAAGCTCTTCCTGCATTGGGTGCACTTGAAGGGTTTTTCTTTTTTGTGGAGTCGCTGGTGCTTGAGAAGGTTTGAGCTGCGGCTGAAGAGTCTTCCGCACTCAGTGCACTGATAGGGGCTCTGTCCTGGAGAGGTTTTCTGGGGAACTGTGGTGTCTTTGAGGTCTCTTACATCTCTCCCATGGGGAGTGGGCTTACTGCATCTCTCCCCTGGGGGCTTTTCCTGTAGACTCTCTGAGCTGTGCTGGCTCCCACAGGCTTTTGCTAGATCAAGATTCTGAGACACACTCCTCTTCTGACCTCCTGAGTCCTGGTTTTCAGACATGCTCCTTTTCTGATCTCCAGATGACATCTTGTGTATTCGGAGTTCCTTGAGCGCTTCCTGCTGAGGATTCACTTCCTCATCCTCAATCAAGATCACATCAACTGCTGGAAGGAAAAGAGAAAACAAATACAAGAGAATCAAGATATAATCAGGTTCCTTGGGAGAAAAAAAACAAAGAAAAGTGGAACTGTAAAGGATCTGTCACTAATTAAACCCAACAATCACCTTAACTCTGACCCCTTTCAGCTTTCTTCTCTTGGAATATGGCTGTACAAGTAGTAGCATAAGCAGTTTGATGTACCAAGACAGCTGTGTAAGCACACAGAGGTCACACTTGATAATAACGGAACATTTATATTCGGGTCTATATGTACATTATTATTTATATTACACAGGCAAGGTTAAACTGAAGTAGGATACAGATACATCCACATACTTTTAAGATTTTTAAGATCAGAAGGGAGCATTACGATCATCTGGTCTGACCTCTTGCATAGCACAGGCAAGAGTTTCCTCTAGCTTAATCAAATATGCCATAGTCCAATGGTTCTCAACCTTTCCAGACTATTGTCTGATTTGTCTTGAGTACCCCAGTTTCACCTCATTTAATAAGTACTTGCTTACAAAATGGGACATAAAAATATGAAAGTGTCACAGCACACTATTACTAAAAAGTGGCTTACTCTCTCTCATTTTTATCATATAATTATAAAATACGTCGATTGGAATATAAATATTATACTACATTTCAGTGTGATACCTAAGCCTGTTTTTCACTTGTGAGCCTTGTCTGTAGCCCAAAACCTCCACCATCTGGGGCTGAAGTGCAAGCCCCCTATCACTGGGCTAAAGCATATGACTTTGCTTTGTAGAGGGGGGCCTCAGGTAATTGCCCTGCTTCTAACCTCCTAATGCGGGCCCTGCACTTGCGACCCTCCTAAATTATTCCCTCAACCCCCCGGGGGTCAAAATCCTGAGGCTGCGAAACACTGATCTAAGATGAGTTGAATACCCCCTAGAATATCTTTGCACATATCTGGTTGAGAACCACTGCCACAGTCAACCAGAAGTTATGCACTAAATGAAAAAAATCACCAGATGATTTGTCAGCCTGTCTTATGCTGGAGGCCAGGCCAGATGATCATAATGTTTTTTTTGCCTTAAAATCTGTGAATTATGCTATCTAGTCTGACTGACTATATAACACAAGCCTATATCAAGCCTGCTAATCTGTGTTTGAGCTAGGGTGTAACTATCCCTCCTTATTTCCTGAGCAGTAATAGCAGCAATTCAAGCTTCCCCACTTCAGCATTGATCTGCACACAGGGGGATGATCGGCTCTGGAAGCCAGGAGGGAAATGTGTCTTCACACTTTCCTGCTTTTCTCCATGGATGCACTGAGAACGGGTCAGTTGTGATGGTGAATTGGTGATGTGGGTACCTGGAGTTTCAGACGGGCTGACAAACAACTATCACATTAGAATGGCTCTGACCTAGGCCTGAGCTGAACTTGGGCCATACTGATGGGTCTCTCTTACATTGCTAATTCTCTGCTGCTAGCCAGCGCCCCACATTCTGTCCCCAGGCTCAGTCCTAGGAGTTTCCCTCAGATCCCCCCTCCACCTCATCCTCTGCCACATCTGACTTATTACCCATTTCCTGGAGGGGCTGGAGGTCCTCTTTGGCGACTGAGGGCAGCTCATACTGGAGTTCCAGGGGTTTGCTCCATACCACTTCTCCCTTTGACATACGCCCAAGATCTGGTTGTGGCTGTTCCAGTTGGGATGCTCTAGTGGATGCCATCTTCTCCAAGGTCACTTCTTCAACCTTGAAACGCACAGTGACCTGGGAAAGAGCCAAACACATTACGATGGAGCTAAGGTTCACCGAGGAGTCAGGTCTGAAAAAGCCCCTGGGGAAACAACAGGAAATGATGGACTAGGACATTCTCCCAGGTCCCTATGATTCAGGGGTGCTGCAGTGGGGAACATGGCTGATGTGCTGATAGCCAGAGATTCTTTTAGGCCAATCAACAGGACCAGAGAAATTTAGCCATGGCAGTGAGATGGGGAGCTCTGAATATCAGATGAGTGGAGCATTCATTCAACTACCCCTCTTCCACAACGGTTCTCAACTGTGGAGGGAGGGGACGTGAGCCATTTCAGGGGTCTGTGAGCCCTGGCACCTTGGGGGCCTGGAACCTAGAGCCGTCCCATCACCATGCAGGGCAGAAGTCCTGAGCTCCCCTGCCCTGCAGGGCAGAAGCCTCGAGTCCCATAGTCTGATGGATGAAGTCTGGAATCCCAAGCTTCTTGCCCAGCACCCAACATTCAGTGCTGGTCTGGAAGTGACTGGAAAAATTCCTCCCACCTCATCCAGGTGCCCACCACAGTCATCAGGTACCATCTTTAACATAATGACACTGCACCTTGGAACCCTGCTTCTCTCCTGAGAGCTCCTGGCTGACCCAGATTGTTGCTCCTTGGACAAGAAGCAAAAGGTGACCACATTTAAAATGTCTACCTAAGAGCACAGAAACCCCTATCATGGCAAGAAGGAGGCATCACAGCCTGATATTCCCCGTTTCCCTCACCTGTTAGGGCTCAACGTTCTCACCTGTAGCTCCGGCTTCCCGGGCTCTGGCTGTCCCAGCTGGAAACTCTCTGCTAGGGCCACTGCTTCAGTGCAGGTCTCTGGGCCATGTCTCCAGATCCAGTTCTGCATTTCTTCCGGCAGGATGGTCAGGAATTGCTCCATGACTAGCAGGTCCATGATTTGCTCCTTGGTATGGATCTGTGGCTTCAACCATTGATGGCAAAGTTCCTGGAGTTGGCTGTAAACCTCTTGGGGCCTCTTGGCTTCATGGTAACAGAATTGTCTGAAGCGCTGGCGCTGCATCTCTGGGCTGATTCCATCCTCCCGCAGGATGGCTGCCTTCACTTTCCCATAGTCTCTACTGTCTCTGGTGTCCAGGCTGCTATAGGCCTGTCGGGCTTTTCCACGGAGGGCTGGTACAAGCTGCGTGACCCACTCTTCTCTAGGCCACTGGCAGGCTTCAGCCACTCGCTCAAAGGTAGACAGATAGGCCTCAGTATCATGTCCCAGTGTGAGCTCTGGCAGCTGCAGGTTTCCCCATGCAGGGGCCAGAGGAAACTGTACATCCTGTACAACAGCCTGGCATTGCTTGTCCTGACGTTCTGCCATGTTCAGTTACCGTGTCTGATTACTGCTCTGCTAGGGACCCACCTGTCTCAGTAACTAATCAACAGGCCCTAACTGAACCACAGGGCAGGATTTTCTAATTTATTCTAATCCCCTCCCACATTTCAGAGCCAACCACATTGCGCTCTTGATCCTTATGGTGGAGAGTCACTGCTGGAAAGTTAGGCTTAGAGCTGCATCCTTTCCTCTGTTGGTGGGAGGCTTTTCCCCCCCAGCTCCAATCTGTGCTGAAGTTACTGAGCCTCAGTCTAACGAAGAATGATGCCTGCTCTTGCACTGGGTACGCTGGGGGTTTAGAGAGCTGGATTGATGAAGGATAGCAAAAGGTGCCACCTGAATCATTCACATGGAAAAAAGAATTAGAACAGAAAGTATCATACTTCTGACCCTGTTGTTGCCAATACCAGCCCTTCAAAAATCATGCATCTGTCATGAAACTGGCTTAAAAATAATGACTTTTAAAAGAAATTAATCTAGAAAAAGATTGGCATACTGGAAGTTCAAATTGCTTGATATGAAACTAAAACACACAGGACATAACTAAACATTCCAGGATTTATGCAATACAGATCAGATGCTGTCACACTTACACCACGACGATATTAAATGACATTAAAACATCAATGCCAGACATCAGTGTCATAGAATCATAGAATATTAGAATCGGGAGGGACCTCAGGTCCAGCTCTCTGTCACCAGCTCTCGAGATTTCACTGCAAATCTTGTGATATTTGGTATTTCTTAAAGTACCTGCTCCTTTACATATGTGAATCTCAGCTTTATTTTTTTTAAAGGAAGTTACTAACTCTCACATGTATGGAGAAAAACTTGAAAATATGACTCGGGTGCACCATAAAGAAATAAAAAGAACCACAAATTTGTTTGTTTTTTTTATTTTACATCTCATAACTTCTAGCAAAACATTTAATTGAAAACGTTATCAATGTTTTCATTTGAACAGGCTAGAACAAGAAGAGAAAGAGCGAGGGGGAATGGCAGGAGTCAGGAGGACACCTGGGTTCTGGTCCTACGCTGTGGGACGAGAGTGGGGGCTACTGATCCGGAGGAGGGACTGGGCATCAGAATTCCTGTTTTCCGTCCCCACTGGGAGGGGAGCAGGAACAAGTAATAGGGGTTGGGCCTCCTGGGCTCTGCGCTCCCCAGCAGTGGGGGGGAGTGAGGGCTAATGGTTGCACGAAGGGGGCGGGAGGTCAGAATTCCTGTGTTCTGTCCCCAGCCATGGGAGAGGTGTGGGGGCTACTACTGGGGAAGGGGTCGGGACTCCTGGGCTCTGTCCCCAGCCATGGGAGAGGTGTAGGGCTAGGAGTGGGGAAGGGGCTGGGGGTCAAGGCGCCTGGGCTGGGGGAGAGGAGGAGGGGGGATAGTTCAGCCCGGGGCAGCCCGCCTCGAAGCTAGTCACAAACCTGGCAGCGGCAGCGCCCACGCTCCGCCCAGCCAGCCACGTGTCTCTCACGGGCGCCGCGCCGCTCGGGCTCCGATTCGGATTCGGATTCGGCTCCGTCCCGCGCGACAGATTCAGAGCGCGCGGGCGGCTCGCGCCGGCGGCGCCACGTGCGGCGCAGGGGAGTGAGGGCAAGCCACTGCGCACGCCCAGGGCGATCGGGGCGTGAAGAAATGATGAGTCGGGAGGAGGAGCCTGGCGACCCCCAGCGCGCACCCTGGCGGGCAGCTCGTCCCCCGGGGAGACCCCAGTTCTAGCCGCCGGCGCCCCACGGACCCGCCCAGTGCCCCACCTCCGCCCGAACAACCTCCCCGGTACCCCGCTGCGCCCCATAGCACGCCCTGCCCCGCTCCCAGCCAGCAACTGCCCCCAGCACCTCCTCCCTCTCCTCGCCCCAGGCACGCACTCCCCACACGCGGTGTGGTGCCCGTGTAACCTGTGGGTGTGCATCCAGGGGCAGGGGCCTGGACAGGTCACCAGTCCAGCCCCTTGCACCTGCAGGGTAAACCTAGAGCACCCCTGACAGTGGCCTTTGACCAGCCTGTGTTTAAAACGCTCCACTGGTGGGCATCCTTTCAACGTTTTTGTTGCTCCACTCTGGACTAATTCCTGTGTGTCTACATTTTGTTTGTTTGTGTTTTGCACTGTCCTACCTAGACCAGACAACAGTACTGCACGTGAGGTCTCACCAGTGCTCAGTAGAGCAGGACAATTAGCTGCTATGTCTTATATACAAACACTCCCATTAGTACATCCCAGAACATCAGCTTTTTCCACAACTGCATCATATAGCTGACTCATACTCAGTTTATGCTCCACTGTATCCCGGATCCTTGTCAGCAGTACCATCATATAGCTGACTCATACTCAGTTTATGCTCCACTGTATCCCGGATCCTTGTCAGCAGTACTAGCACTTGGCCAGTTATTACCCATGCAAAGCATCACTGCAGGGGAGGTTATGTCTGTTAATTACAACATCCCTGTAATTTTTTTACCAGTACATTTCCAATATGTGTTCTTAACCTTAACTATCTTAATGCAGCTTTTCTTTGGGAACTGTATAGGTATTCCACTATTGCCCTTTCTTAAGGGTCTGACCCCATATGGATGTGCATGGGAGATGGAGAACACAAGGACATCTTTATAGCACTTGGGGGATGGGGGGGGGAGTCCATCAGTTCATCACAGAGCTGCTCAGTGTTGTCAGGACTTTCTCTAAGACCAGTTTCCAGACTTAGGTGCCTTGGAGTCTTTAATGATGAAAACACAGGTACTTCAGGCATCTACTTAGATTGTAAGCTCCTTGGGGCAGAGTCCGTCTTTCTGATGTATGTTTGTCCAGCACCTTCTTCAGTGAGATCCTGGTCTATGTCTAGGGCCATTAGCCACTACTGTGGTGATACAAATAATTAATAATATAGGGTAAACAGCAGTTGATATGGCATTATGTGAATTATCCCCATGAATCCTACCTGCCTTTGTCTGTCACTGTTTACTACAAATATATTACACACACACACAAAATAGAATAAAGTGCTACAAATCTGTATTGCTCCTTTGTATCTAAGCAGAAATTATTTAAAAGATGACTCATAAACCACAATAGTATCTAATGCAACAATTATTCTATTGCCCAAAAAAGATTAAGTTTAACAACGTTGTTGTCTTTTGATCATAGACAATTCAATTCGACAAAGCTGATGCTTTTACATCATTCAAAATTAAATTTCCAAAGTCCATGTGGGAAGAATAAAGTGAGCCTATTAGCAAATAATTATCTGTTTGGTTAAAAGTACCAATCTATCAGAATGAGTGGTGTCTATAAATGATAATATAATCATGTTATAAGAATAATAATGGTGACAGCTGTTATTAATTTACTATTGAACAGATGATATTGAGGAGAAGGTAGAAGTAGTTTAGTCAAACATAAAATACTATATAGAACTAATACATTCATTAGGGAGAAAATAAACAACAACGCTAAGAAAAAAAATAGGCTTCTTCTGAAACCCAATATTTAATCCAGAAGTAAATTTATAGCAGGGAATATTCCTGTCTTTTTTTAAAAATTACATACACAGACTTAATCATATATTTCATCCATCTAGGTCACATTCTGATACTTTTTCCAAGCTGAGTAGCACCTTACTAGAGCTGGTTGAAATTTTTCAGACAATGGAATTTAAAAATATGTTCAAAATATTTAAAAAATAGGGGCTTTTTTGAAAATGAAAATGTTACAAAAAACTATTGGTGTTCATAAGTTTTTCCATTTTTGTGAAAATGTTGTGAACAAACATTTTTACTGACATGAATTTAAATAAAAAACAAAAAAAAGCCCAAACTTGACCTGTTTCAAACCTGAAAATAGGAACCTCCAAATTTTTTTAATTTTTCACTTTTTTATTTTTTTTAAGACTAGTTAATATTTTTTTTACATGTTAGTCTATAAGGAGTCCCACTAAATTCAGTTACACTCTTTCTTCTGTAAGGTGCTACTCAATGTGACGGAGATTCTCAACAAAGTGAGATGACCTAAGAGCATCATATACATTAACAATGAAATTCCACCACTTGGGTAACATGCAGCAGCCAACTGGCCCCCAGAATGCTGCATGTGAATGTGGAAGGAGGAAATGCTCCCTGAGGAAATTAGGGAAATTAGGGAATTTTTTTATAAAAATACCATAGGAATTATTAATGTCTCCACATAGATTGTTGTTTATTTGTTTAGAGACCACAACCAAGACCTATTGGGGTCCCATTATGGTAGGTGCTGAATAAACACATAGCAAGAAACAGTCTCTATCCCAAAGACCTTGCAGTCCAAATAGACATGACAGACAAAAGGTGGAAGAAAGGAAGAGGGAGCCTGAGACACAGAGAGAGTGATTTATCCATGGCAACACAGGAAGTCAGGCAAAATTGGTCATTTAATCCAGATCTCCAGATACATAATTGTATAATCCAATAATTTAATTCATAATAAAGGACTGTACCTTAGACATCAGTAACTCTGAAAAGGATTAGGGGTCATGGTGGACATACAACCATGAGTTGCTTCTTCAAGTGACTGTCCATATGTATTTCATCACTGATATGAATGTACCTCATGTGCTGAAGATTAGAATCTTTGGGCCATCAGTCCCCTTTGACCCATACTTGCACCCTAAGGGTATGTCTACACAGAGATAAAAGACCTGCTGCATGACTATGGACTTGCCAAGGTTAGCTGATTTGGTCTCATGGAGTTTGAGCTCCAGGGCTGAAAAGTAGCTATGTAGACGTTCAGGTTTAGACTGCAGCCCAAGCTCTGGGACCCTCCATCCTTGCAAGATCCCAGAGCCCTGGAGTCCAAGCCCCACAAGCCCTGAGTCAGCTGACCCAGGCCAGTCACAGGTTTTTTTTATCCCTTTGTAGATATACCCTAAGTGTCCTCACCTGCTCTTTCACGCAACACACTCCTGAAGACATAAAAGTGCAGAACAGGGCCAATTGTCTCTAATATTCTTCTTACCACCCCTGGCTGGTCCTGGGCACTCAAAAGATCTAAAAATGAAACCTACTGAAGGAAAAATGCTAAAATCAATCAAACTACACCAACAACTATTTTAAGATAACTCCATATAATACATCAATAACTAAATATGCTAGTTACTAGGGTAAGACCCTACCAGCAGTTTTTTTCTTAGCCTGATGGGGGGAAAACAGTAGACATGATATATCTTGATTTTAGTAAGGCTTTCAACACAATCCTACACAACATTCTCATAAGCAAGCTAGGGAAATGTGGTCTAGATGAAACTGTTAGAATGTGGGTGCGCAGCTGGCTGAAAAACTGTTCAGACTTGTTATCAATGTTTCACTGTCAACCTGGGTGGATGTATCTAATGTAATCCTACACAACGGTCTGTCTTGGGTTTGATATTATTCAATATTTTCATTAATGACTTGAGTAATGGGGTGGAGAGTACCTTTATAAAATTTGCAGATGACACCAATTTAGGAGGGGTTGCAAGCAATTTGGATGTTAGCGTTTGAATTCAAATTGACCTTGACAAATTGGAGAATTGGACAAGATTAAATTCAATAAAGACAAGTGTGAAGTACCAGGATGGAAAAATAAAATGCACAAATACAAAATGGGGAATAACTGGCTAACCATAAGTACTGCAGCAAAGGATCTGAGAATTTTAGTAGATCATAAACTGAATATGAGCCAACAGTGTGATGCAGTTGCAACAAAAACTAATGTCATTTTGGGGGGTAGTAACACTCTCATATCTAAAGTACTGCATCCCACCACACTCTAAAAAAAGATGTGGGTAAACTCGAAAGAGTCCAAAAGACAGCATGAAAAATTATAAAAGGTTTAGAAAACCTGACCAATGGGACAATGATAAAAAATTGACATGTTTAGTTTTGAGAAAAGAAGACCAAGGGGAGATCTGATAATCCTAAAATCTGTGAAGGGCTGTTATAAGGAGGATTGTCCTCCATGGCCCCTGAAGGTAGGATAAGAAGTAAAGGGCTTAATTTTCAGCCAGGGGGATTTAGATATTAGGAAAAACTTGCTAACTCTAAGGACAACTAATGAAAGTTTCCAGATCACAGGACCTGGTTCTCACAGGGGACTTCAATCATCCTGACATCTGCTGGGAAAGCAATACAGCAGAGCACAGACAATCTGGGAAGTTTTTGGAGTGTTGCAGACAACTTCCTGGTGCAAGCCCTGGAGGAACATATTAGGGGCTGTGCTCCTCTTGACCTGCTGCTCACAAACTGGGGAGAATTGGTAGGGGAAATAGAAGTGGGTAGTAACCTGGGCAGCAGTGACCATGAGATGGTCGAGTTCAGAATCTTGACAAAAGGAAGAAAGGAGAATAGCAGGATATGGACCCTGGACTTCAGAAGAGCAGACTGATTCTTTCAGGGAGCTGATTGGCAGGATCCCTGGAAGGCTAATATGAGGGGAAAAGCTGTCCAAGAGCTGTATTTTAAAGAAATCTTTATTGAGTGTGCAGAATGGGGACTGATTGGCTAGGCAGCAGTTCTGCAGAAAAGGACCTGGGGGTTACACTGGACAAGAAGCTGAACATGAATCAGCATTGTGTCTTTATTGCCAAGAATGCTAACGGCATTTTGGGCTGCATTAGTAGGAGCATTGCCAAGAAATTGAGGCAAGTGATTATTCCATTCCATTTGGCACTGGTGAGGCCTCATTTGGAGTACTGTGTCCAGTTTTGGACACCCCACTACAGAAAGGATGTGGGCAAATTAGAGAGTCCAGCAGAGGGCAACAAAAATGATTACGGGGCTGGAGCACAAGACTTATGAGGAGAGGCTGAGGGAACTAGACTTGTGTAGTCTGCAGAAGAGAAGAATGAGGGGGGGATTTGATATCAGCCTTTAACTACCTGAAAGGAAGTTCCAGGGAGGCTGGAGCTAGGCTGTTCTCAGTGGGAGTAGATGACAAAACAAGGACCAATGGTCTCAAGTTGCAGTGCGGAGGTCTAAGTTGGATATTAGGAAAAACTTTTTCACCAGGAAAGGGGTGAAGCACTGGAATGGGTTACCTAAGGAGGTGGTGGAATCTTCATCCTTAGAGGTTTTCAAGGTGTAGATTGACAAAACCCTGGCTGGGATGGTTTAGTTGGGGTTGATTCTGCTTTGAGCAGGGGATTGGATTAGATGACCTCCTGAGGTCCCTTCAGCCATAATCTTCTATGACTCTATTATTATTAAGTACTGGAATATGTCGTCAAGGAAGGTTGTGGAATCCCTGTTGTTGGAGGGTTTTAAGAATAGGTTAGAGAAACAACTGTCAAATGGTCCTGGTTCAGCATGAATTAAATTATCTTTTGAGGCCCCTTCCAGACCCACATTTCTATCATTATGATTCTATGATTATGCCATTTTTACTGCTGCCCACTACTGAATAGCAGCCATAAAACTTACTCTCTGTTCAACTTCACAGCTGCCGTTCAATTTTGGGCAATATAAAACTAACGTGAAATCATTTCAATTTCACATAGCAGCTGTCAGGGAGCTGGTGATCCTGTTTCCTTTAGAAAACACCTATGTTTTGGTGTCTCTGAAATGAAGATTTTCAGAAACCCAGGTTAGTGGTAAATTTCAGAATGTGAAAATTTTCTGCAAACCAGAAATTCTGAATTTTTGGGAAGCTCAAATGCCAAACATCTACCTCCTAACTGTTTGAAAATCACCAAGAGTGAAATGCATACAGACAAGTACTTAAAGGAGCAAGGATGGTTGCTTATCTTTCAGTAACTAATTATGGTTCTTTGTGGTGTGTTCTCTCTATGCAGCATCCTACAAGCTTTTCATAAAGCCTTAGCACTAAACACGTTCTTATAAACTTAAGAATGCTAGCACACAGGTGAGCCAGACTAATTCAATTATGAATTTATCAATGTTCAGCTGAGGCCTAGGGGCCTGGCATGAGCAGGAACCTGGTCTGCTGGCATCACATAAGTGGTGTTTATATTATGGGGATAAAATAGATGTTTTAATGCAAAACTCCAGAATACCTTAAGCATGTACACCTATGCATAACTAATGAATTGAGGAAGACAAAATAAGGCAAAAATGTACTTTGAGAAAGAATAAAAGGGAATGATTGGGAAGTAGGAGACCAGGTCATGCGTCTGTTAAATGCAGTACCGGAGCATAACTTTTGTCATAAATGACTTGTTTCCCGTTAATTGTGGATAAATTAAATCAATCTGTGTAGGAGAGTCATAGTACTGGGAGCAAGGAAAGCATGGATAAAATTTACCAGTTCAGGTTGTTTCAGGGAACATCTCTTCCCTCTGCAGAAACTAACATAGTTTAAGACCTTTTGTTCCTAATCCTGACCTGGGGGATTGCTTGGGGTCAATGGTAAATAAAGCATATGGCTCTGCCTTCCCTAGGAATTGCTGGAAGGAAGCAGAGGAGGAAACATACTTCATCCAGTAACATATAATGGGAATAGTTTACCAATAATAATATGGCAATGGAACAACACCTTTTTATTAGATGAATTTGGTACTGACTAATGCCTGTGACACAAAACAAGGCAGCCATTATCAGGAATGAGAAGTCAAATATGAAAATAATGCTTCCCTATTACTTAAAAGCCTAACACATGAAGATGCAGGGCTGTATAATATAACCTTAGCAATTCCTTTACTGGACTGTCAGGTAACTCCTGACACACATACAGTACGCAGATCGGACACTGAGATGGTAAAGGATCCTCCGAACACTACTACAATGCCAGGGAAGATTACGAGCGCCTCTACTCCTTTAAGTTGCACTGAACCACTGAGCAGTTTAACTGATACCTAAATACTTGGAACTTTCCTTACTATTATGTTATTTTTTTGCATATATTGGTTTTAAACCTCTGTCACTGGAATATGGCTGAATTTGGACTGTGTGTATTTTCTAATGTTTTGTTGTTTTTGGCCTCTTTGTTGGTAAATGAGATAGCATCATATCAGAACTGTGCCCATAGCTAGAAAGACAAGTGCCTCGCAGACTGGTATGTTTCAGACCAGCAACTTTAGATAGAATTGTTGGCTCTATTTCAGGTTTGTTGGGTTCAGGAATGTCAATTTGGAATACAGCAGAAGATTTAAAAAGACATATTAGCTATGAGGGACCTGAGACAGTGTTCTACCCTATGACTGAGGAAATTGATGGTCTCACAACTGAGGAAAGGTACGCTGTGCTTAATACTTATGATTGATGAGGGGCAGATGTTTTCTGTGATTGATAATGATCTAATGGGAGATGCTCTTAGCTTATCAGGAACTGCTCATTACAAATCGTTGTCTGTCATAATGACTTGTTTACAGGTGTCTTTAGCTTATCAGTTAGATAAGCCAGTTACCATGATGAGAGCTCCGTAGGTCAGTCATTTTCTTTGTCTCTTTCTGTAAAGGTGCATGGTAGATAAGGGGAGAGGTTTGGGTGTGTGTGTTAGAAGCAAAATGACCTGTAAAGTCATTTTCCAGACTGGTTTGGTATATATAACCTTCTTTTCTGTACTGTACTGTATTGATCTTTGACTAATAAACTTTTATTAATAAAATTACATTTGAGCCTGGTTATTTGACATCTCATATAATCAACATTTGAACCTGTAATAAAGCCTTCTCAAATATCTGTGCAGATACTAAATAGATAATTATAGTGGAATGTGTTAGAAATTTCACTGGTTGCCACTTGAAAATGTCACTTTATCAGTTTACCAACCACCATTGCTAACTAAGTCTATTAAATTTGATAGAGCTATTCACAGTAAATAAAGTTAAGACACCAGTCCTGCAGCTGGTTTTCTGCCTGCATGGAGAACCATTGATTAATGGGCCACTCAAGCTGTTCAAAAAAAGAAAAAGAAAAAAAAACGTTTTTCAAAAAATGATTTTACCAACATTTACAAAAAAAATGACCACCTTTACTGAAAAACCACACCACACATGAATTAACACTCTGATGCAAAGAGGTGTGGTCTACGGCTGTGAGCAAAGGACAGATGTGATGATCTTCGTGGAACAGAAGAAATAATTAGCATTGCCTATTTAAGATTATAGGGAAAACAAATTTACCATTGACTCTTAAAAAGAGAGGGAGCATATAAGGTGAGTGGAGGATAGAATGGAGTAAAATATATCATAAAAATCCTGCTGGAGGGGGAAAGGAATGGCAACAGAATGGCCAAGAGGAGCAAGTTGCTGAGCATGGAAACAGAAGTAGGAGTAGGTAGATTCAGCAGAAGGAAACTGACAGTCAAATATATAGCATATTCGGGCTGGCAAACTTCACAGAATAAAAATACCCTAAAAGAATGTTAGAGAAAAGCACTGAGAATTCAAGCCTACCTTTTCCACAAAGTATTGAGATAAGCAAACCACGCCTTTCAGATGGAAGAGGAAAAAAAAATAGGGCTGGACTCCAGCAGCTTGTGGAGTTAGGAGAGTGATGTGAGGCACTGTGGGGACAAGAATTGCAGGAATGAGTCTGAATCAAGTCCTGGTTGCGTGATTAGATGTGATGGGTTAATCGGCTGTGTGAATGTAAACCTGAGGTGGGAGTCTGAGAGACATAATTTAGGCACGACAAAAATTTAACAGTTGAAAAGACAAGATGGGGGATACTTTAAAATGGACTCTGAGTCATTGACAATATGGAGACAATGGTTCAGACTGAGAGCTCTGAGGGACCTGAGGAGATGGTATAATTCAGGGATAAGAACTGTCTGATAATTTCAGT
Source organism: Mesoclemmys tuberculata (assembly GCA_007922155.1). NCBI lineage: Eukaryota > Metazoa > Chordata > Testudines > Chelidae > Mesoclemmys > Mesoclemmys tuberculata. The sequence goes on along the minus strand of ML675624.1, from coordinate 53,808,617 downwards.
GAGGAGTGGGACTGGAGAGGCCAGCAATGCACTAGGATCAGGAAATGGAAGCTTATGGTGGATTGTGGGCAAGAGGCCATCCGCTTCTCTTAGCACAAACAAAAAGTATGATGGAGAAGAAAACAAAACAAGAGTTATCCCCTAAGACCTACATTTCAAGAATGGCTCAGGTCTCAGAGGAAACAAAAGTCATCATCTAATTCTGAAATTTAGCCCTGACTGTCTCACCTTCTTCACCACCTATTACAAAACAATCCTAGTCATTAAAAATTTCATATTTCACAGACTTTTCTTAGATGTCATGCTAAAATATAACTCTGAGAATTGCCATTTGTAGTGAGTGGGGTTGTTGAGCTATCAGGCCAAACAAGATGAGAGTCCAGCCTACATTTCCAAACTAGATGACTTTGCTTTCTTCTGAAGAGATGTCTTGTACTTTATCCCCCAAACAATCAAACTGTGGTAGCAGGCAGCCCTGTATTTATACACTACTGAATAACCTTTGTACAAAGTATGCCTTGTGAGGTATTATTTGAAAACTGACAACTTGCTGGTCATTATTGTCATGTGACATTTATGTAGCAGCGTTGTGTGTAAAGTTATGACATTTCTCCTGTATTATGTTAAAAATACATGTTCAAAACCCCCAAAGCCCTGCCTAGGCAGAAGTCATCAAACTGTCTTGAACAAAGGAGTATATACTTGTCTTATTTTGAATTTAAGCAAAAAACAAAATCTTCAAACAGAAAGGGGGAGGAAGGAAAAACAAAAAAGCTCACAGGTGAAAAAACCCAGCACGGAACATCCTTCCACAGACTCTTTGTCTTCTGGTTCTCAGTTGGAAATATTTTTCAAAGAGAAACTATATAAAGAAGAGGCAAACACCCCAAGACATTCCCCTCTGTTTCCCTATACCCACCTCATTCTCTTCAGCTAAGATGACAAAGGAAGAATGTGGTCAGCAAAGCTGGAAGCATATGGTGAGAAACATTACTTGAATCTAATATAATTTGTTAAGTTAGGCTCTAGGAAGCTATAAAACTAGGAAAAAGTTTTATCTTTTTTTTTTCTTGCAATCATTTATGACTTTTATGCCTCATTACTTGTACTTAGTTAATTTCTCTTTGTAGTTAATAAACTTGTTTGATCTAATCTTGTGTGTTTAACTTAAAGTGTCTGGATAACAATTTAAGATAAACAGGCTAGTGAATATTATTCTCTTAAAGGAATAGTGGACTTAGTATGTTAGGACTCTCTACAATAAGGTTGGGCAGTATAAAACATACATTTCTGGAGGAAAATCTGGGACTGGGAGTGCATTGGGGTCACCCTGCGGTATAACCAAGGCTAGTGAAAACCAGGTGGAACGGACAGGCTGCAGTTACACACAGACATCTGGGAGTAGTGACTTGCATGCTTGTGGCCGTTTGTGAGCAGTCCGGCTTGAAGGCTACAGCAGCAAGGCAAGCATTGCAAGAACCCCAGGTTACAGGGCAGGGGTGACAGCCCCCCACTGGTTGGAACTGTACCCTCATATGTCATACACACTAAATGCAATTTTCCCCTGAACTGTGGGAATTTGGAGACTAATTTCAATCAATACCATGTGAGAGTGATCTCCATCCCATTTTAAGTGACATGTTCAACACAACTTTAGCTACAGTTACTGCCTCCTTCTCTCAGATTATTCATAGAAACTCTTATTTGAGAAATTAGAACAGTCTATGTACATCAAGATTCTTCTGGATCTAATAGTAATTGAATTTTAATGGCTTTTGCAAGTCTGTACAGATTTGGAGAAGCCAAGAAATACTTTGAATTTGATTCTTATTTAAATGTTTCCTTTTCATGTAAAAAACACATGACAAATCACCTAATTTTCATTCAGGCCCAGTGTCAGGGAAGGCTATACTTTATACAATCAACCATATTTATGATAAGCAAAATAACAGTACTGTAATCCAGTTGGTATCTCACTAATCTTCTCATTAAATTGGTGCATCAGTCAGTATTAAAATTTACAGTATTTAGAATGTCTCACCTTGTATCTGGCTCAACAGATGTGATTGTGTTTTTCTCTAGTACTTAAGATATTTAGCAGTATGTTTTTTGCAAAATAATTACCATTGTGAATGTTGGACTCTTGCTCTATACACCAGGTCCAAAGGTTATTTTTTCCCCCAGCAGCATCATTAAATTGAAGTGTTTCTTCTCTATCCTCATGTATAATCATCAATATTAATAGGTCTTACAGCGAGAGTACATGATAACAATTACAGTCTGAAAATCATCAGGAATATATTATTTTCCATACAAAAAGTGTGTGCACACATTAAAATATATAAACAAACTAAGCAGCATGGCAGCCCAGCCATTCTACTCCCATACCCCCACCCAGACACACTCACAGCAGCTGGCCAGAAGCCGCTGCGGCCCCATCCTCAAGAAGTGCAGTGGCCTGGCCGTTCTGCACTCCTCCCTCTCAGATGAACTCACAGCATCTAGCCAGGTGCCACTCCAGCATTGGCCCCGCCCCCAAAAAATTGGTGGTGGTAATACAGGTGGTCGTGTTTTATATTGGTGGTAGGTAATGCAGTAGAATTTGGGAACCTCTGAGCTAACTAATTAACCACTCAGATTAAGTATATAAATAAAAAACCCTGTTACAAGAAAAATACAAAACTGAGAATAGCAGAACATTAATTACTCTTTCCCCATCATCACATTTAAATAAGAGAGGAGATAGTTGAGACCATTTAACTAAAACAGTTTGGGCTAAATCAAATGTCCAAAGTACACAATTAAAAAGAAAAATTCGTTTTCCCTCCCAATTTCCCCTTTTCATAACTAACACTGCCAGGGCTTCCCTGCTAGAAGGTAAACAATAGCTCTAACCTGATACAAAATGCTTCAGCATCAGGGGAAAACAGTCCTGCCCTATACTCTAGAACTAAGCTTCTCTCCCAACTCACATAGATCACATGGCTTTTTGTAAAGCAGAAGCTCTCAGTGGAGTCTGAGTCCAGCCACATGAAGCCTCTTGAGCATGGCCAGCACCGCTACACCCAATTCCAGAAATGTCTGGGTGAAGAGCTAATTGGGCATCTGCCTAGCAACAAAGACCCAGACACAACTCATTCCTTCCTGCCCTTCCCTACAGATATCTTAAAGAGAGAGCTCCCTATTAGGCACATGGGTCACAGTAGCATGCGGAGTCTCCCTGTCCTCCTGGAGGTGCAGCAGCATGGGGCAGCTTTCTGTGTAGCCCCAGGGCAGTTCTTGCCTCAAGAGTAGCAGCAGCAGTCCTCTCTCATCCTCACAAAGGCAAGAGTGGCCCCCACACTTAATTCAGCAGCTGGGGCGTTTCTGATTGGCAGGGTGGTTCGGCTGGTCATACTGTTCTCGTCTTTTCCTGCACATGCAGAACATTACGCTGGAGTGGTGCTGACAAACCAGAGCAAAGGGCCTTGGGATAAAATAAAAATAGACGTTCACATATCAAAGCTATTAATTAGGGATCTCTTCAAATACAGCAGACACCAATGCATCAGTTACATTCAGATAATATTTTCAAGCTTTTCTTTGTTATCATAACAGCTAGAAACCTTGTTTTGTTTCCAATGACATTGTAGATTCTGATGTAATCACATAACTCTAGGAGCTGGGGCCCTAGAGACAAACTTATAGTACCTATCCCTTAATCTGCCTTTGTATAGATGATTTAACTATTTGGCTTGTGAGTACAATCAGGTCGTTATCTACATGCTTTTATTTTTGTGTTCAAAACTGCATCCACAAAAGTGGTGGGTCAGAAAGTCATTACAAATTGATTTAAAAGAATCAGGTTCAAAATGTTCAGACAAAGGAGGCTAGATCCTGTTTTCCTTCCAGGAGAATTGTGTGTCTAATTCTATATCCTTAACGTACCTTTTTTACGGAAGCAATGGGCATTTTAGAAGTGCAAGCAATAAAGAACAGAGCCCTTTTTTAACTTTGATTCAACTTTTCTTTCTAGAACTAGTATTTCCCAAATTTACTGCACATATAGTTTATACAGTAATGTTGTATCATCAATGGATTACTACACAATTTTAGAACATTTTACATCTGTAGGCATTTTAGTAAGGATGTTTGCAAACAAATTAATATTTGAATTGATCATGAGTAAAGTGTATAAAATAATAATTACACATATGCTCAGTTTAACAACTGAAATATTAGTACTTTCTCATACATTTACAGGACTATTAAGATGAAAAGGACTATGTGGAGCAGATAACGTCTCTCCCCATCCATAATTTACTAGACATATTTAAATAAAATATACAGAACCATTTGTAGTTCATTATTCTACCAAACATTGTGATTACAGTTGTTTAAGAAAAAAGGACACATATTTGATGAACATTTTTGTGAAAAATTTTACCCTTATTTAATTGAAAAACTGAGTTTTTAAATTTTCAGTCAAGTCTAATTATGTTTTATATATTAAAATACTTTGTTTTCAGTTACTTACATTTTATGTCAGCTACAAATTTAAATTAAGAGGCTAGTCATGCAAAGATAATTACCAATGATTTCAGGCTTTAACTAACAGTCTGTAGTCAGGGAAATTTCTTATGGACTTGAGTGTGATTCATCCCAGATAGGACTGCTGGCTAGTACACAAAGGGCAGGGTACCTGTGTGATTATTCCATTCTAATTTCATCATATATTTTGTTCTCATATTAAAAGGCTAAAGTGGTCATCATTTATCAAAAGTAACTACACCTGCAGTATGTATTCTTTCCCATGTAGGGAAATTACTGTGCTATCTCCAGTACCAATGTGGGGTAACTGTCGATAAATGCGGACATTATAATGGCACACGCTGTGCTGCTTTATCCCATGTTCTCTCCCACGCATATGAAAGAGCCCCTTAGTATTCAGCCACCTTGCTGAATTCTTGCTCCCTCATCAGTTTTTCCTAAGCCGATGAAGTTGATATCCTCCCTGTATGCAAATACTTCTACATCTCTTTGAAATATTTTAACATATCTAATGCCTTTTCCCCCACTGTTTGAAGATAATTCGCTACCTTCTAACTTAAAAAATCCAAGAACTGAAATTAGCTTACACACTTTACCTCTGAGGTTTAAATTTTCCCCTCCTTTCTTTTATAGCCTTTTCAGCAATATGTTATGGTGTTTTTTGCCTTACAGTCTCATCTACCCTCACGCTCTTTTTGTACCGCATGAACTAATATAGTTAAAGGCTTTCTTATTATTATTGAAAAGAGAATCCAAGCATAAATCTCCAAATCCTCGTTCGCTATCTAAGTTTAACTAAATCAAAACTCAATGCATTTTAGTCTGTGGAAGAAGGATTTGAGATTTCCTGTAGTTTTATATTTGCAAACAGCATAGCTGGTTGTCCTTGGAAATAAATTATTTTTCCCTTTTAAGCAGCAGAAAAGGCATCAACAATAATAATTCATTAGTATGTGAAATACTTAAGGGCAAGAGAGCGTGCTCAGGTTTGTGGGGGTGCACAATGGCATGCAAGGAAGAAATGCAAAAAGTCTCTTTTCATTGCAGCCCTTCACAGTGGCAACACAGTCCCAGTATCTCCAAACCCCTCCTTCCCCACCTGCCTACCACCCCTCCTTCTGCAGAGTATGAAGTAAGCATATTTTGACTGCACCTGTTGCATGGGTGGCGGATCTGCTAGTGAAGCACACAGTCCCTAGCACAGGTGGGAAATGGAATTCTGGCTCAGTCCACAGTGCCTCCACATCCCCAAAGAACAGAGAGCTATACATCTAGAATGTGTCTACCTATATTGTATTTGTCATCAGTGCCTGTGTGAATACAGGATTATGATGCATGTAATTAATGTGCATGGTCGCTGTGATATTTGAAACATACCATACATATTTCATACATAACTGTGGCAAGCAGAACCCAACAAATTTGTATGCATCAATTTAAAGTGTGGTTCTACTTTGTAAATTACTCCTTAAAATTGTATGGGATTACATATTTATTTTCTTTTAATTATTTCCATATCGACTATATTCAGTTTAAAAATAAAAAGATGAGGTTTCTGAGTGCCATCCCTCAAAATAGAACTGGGATCCAATAACCAAGCTCCATCCTTTTTTTCTCACATCATCATCAACAATATTCTTCAAATGAAATAACCCTGTGATCCAGTCATCTTTCATGTGAATTTGAAAATTTGTCTAATAATATACAAACAAACAAACAAGCCAGTGTGTCTCACTGTGATTATAGGTGTTTGGCGTGAGCCCAGAAACTCCCTCCTTCAAGCTATTTTCATGATATAATTACAGCACTTTTCCCACAGAAACAGTGAAAAAAAAATCCCCTCGGAGATGAGTGTACAGCATTTTTTGTGTTTTCATTTAATTACATCATTTAATTAGGTTATACTTTGCCAGTGATGCGTACCGTTTTTTGTTTTTAAAAAAAAGCTTTTACACCTTACTCTGGATGCTTCACCGGGAACTCAATAACAGAATCAATTTTATGAGCTGAATACATGCCTTCAAACAGAAATGTAAATAGATTTGGAGGCATCCTGACAACGGACTGGCTTTTAGTTCCCTACTTGGGCAAAACTTCCATTGACAACAATAAGAGTTTTGCCTGAGCACCCAATAGATAATCAGGCCCAGTTTGTCCTTATATGGTGTTACTTGTCAGCTCTGTGTTCTTTGGGAACCAGGGCACAAAACCCCTACTCTCTCTGGCTCACCTGAACCCCCCTCCCAGCCTCTGCTTGAACCAGAAACCAAAAGCAATGAAAAGGCAGTGGGAGACACACCTAAACCCTTCCACACAAGGGTGATAGGATTAAGGCAACCCCCCTAGCCTCATCTACATCAAAGATGTGAAAAGGAGGCATCTTGAGTAGCGCATCGAACGGAGAACAGAAGCCTCATCTACATCGAAGATGGAACAAGAATTAGCATACTGAATGGAGACCCAAGCTCCAAAGCAGGAACCGCACTGAACTGGGACTGGCAAATCAGGGACGCACTGCATGATGGAAGATCTCTGCTCCTGAGAGATCTGCACACACACAGGACAGTGTGCCTTCTCAGTTCCCCTTATCATGGGCTCCCTGATAAAAGGATGATGCAACCCATAGTGAATTCATTATATCTCAGCATGTAAAGCCAACCCTAGAACAGTGTGCACAACCATATCCTAACTGCTGCCCAAAGTAGCTGTATATAATAAAGACAATACTCTATTTTATGCATTGTCCTTTCCTGTAGCATGAGTTAATGTGCTCTCAGTCAACAGTCATCATAATAATCAAAAGGAAGAAAATGTGTTTCTGTTCATGCTGCCTTGCTTCTCAACCCATCTATTACACATTCTACCCTGAAGATGTTTTTAATTAGTTGATAAGGAAGGCAAATAATAAACTTCATGAACATTTTATTACAGTGTATATGAGTATTCATTGCTGCCAATTCATCTACCCCAAAAGCACACGACCACTGGAAAAAGAAGATTTATTATTGTCTGTTCTATATTTATGAGCCCGAGTGCCTCTTCAAAATGTTAGTAAACAAAAATATCTTTTGAATATAAATTTCACCCTCTGCTTTTTCCCTTCTCTTCGAGTTGGCTCTGTGTGCTATCTTCAAAAATATTTATTAGTAACTGAATTCCAGTGATGTCCTGATTTAGATTGTTCTCTGCCTTTTTAATTACTCTAGTGGTAATTTCCCTTGACTCTCATGTGCATGCCACCTGAGATTGTATTGCTTAGCCCAATACTGTTCCTCTTATGTTTCCCTCACATTATCTAGTTTATTCATCAGTGGTAGCTTGTCCTTAGCATCTGATGAAGTGGGTTACAGTTCGCAAAAGCTTATGCCTGCAAAAATTAAATTTGTTAGTCTTTAAAGTGCTACAGGACTCTCGTTGTTTTTATGTATACAGACTAACATGGCTACCCCTCTGGAACTTGTCCCTAGTCTGTCTTCCTTAACTAAGCTCATGGCCAAAATGCCCTGTCTAATCTTGGTTTCTGTTTCTAGCCTGCCCCATATATAGTTGTTTCATTCATCCATTTTAAAAATCAAAACATCCCAGCATGACTGAAAATTGGGAAATATGTGACTTTTAGAGGAGGAGGAGGAGGACAGACTAAAGCAGGACATAAAAAGGAGAAAAGGAGCAAGTAAGCAGTATCTGTGCTTCCTTGAGTACAAGGATTGCAAGTCTACCTGTCCCTTACTCAGGCCATGCAAAAGGGGCCCCAGGCATTTATCTCCCTTCCTCACATTTTGCTGACGGGCCAGGCAAAATCTAACCCATAATCTTTAAGAAGACTTTGATGTTAGAAATGATCTTTTCCAGATGGAGAATTTGCCTCTCAGTGACTCACTTCCAGAACTTTATTTAGGTGTGTAGGATATAGCCATACATGATTATTTGTTACATCTACTGAATCATAAGGGTGCCAATGTCTGTGGTGATTCACAGACAAACAAAAAATACAGGCCCCAGACCTAAGCAGCCAGCACTAGATAGTTAGCAATATTGCAATGATGGCATTCAAAAACCCACTTCCATCATGATATTGGCTTAAAACACATGAGATTGTACATTTTAAAAAAAATCAACAGAAACCCAGCACTTTTTGTTGTTCTTTTCACTCATCTTCTGGTTTATTTGTTTTTGGAATCAGCAAGGTACAATTCAATCACATTTTCAAGCTTTTCTGTGCAATCATGATGTCTAGAAACTTAAAAAAAAACAAAACCAACCAACCAAACAAAAAGAATTCGTACTGAATCATATATCTCCAAGACTTGGGGCTTTAAGAAAAATACCAAAGATCATGAGACTCATGATAATAAAGCAAAGGATAATAAACAAAAGGAGAAAGTGAGAGTTTATTGGAAGGACAAGGCCTACAACAATAAGAGTTGTTGTTTTATGTCTATTTCTTGTCTTCATATATTAATAGAGTTTAAGGCCAGAAGGGATCATTAAATCATTTAGTCTGACCTCCTGTAGATCACAGGCTATTGAATTTCACTCAGTTATGCCTGTTTGGAGCCTAATAACTTGTAGGACAACAGTTTTCCTGGAAAACAGTATTTCTTAGCCTGATGGTTGTGATCTTCTGCCCCCCAACAACCATATCTCTGGAGTTGCCACTCAGCTAGTGTCGTAAGGTAAGAGAATATAATATATTCTAGTAGTAGATTAGAAATGAGTTGAGCATACAACCACTTGCATACAAAGCACAACATTTTCCACTCCTTGCCAAAGCTACAGTGTGAGTACATAGTTCTTAGAGTCTAAGCCAGACTGCAGAAGCAGGGACAATAGAGGTCGACGTTCAAAGGCTAACTGAAAAAAGTGACTCAGTGAAGGATTTGCAGATGGTAAGTGAGGCTGCCTAATGCACAGGATCCAGGAAGATACTCCAAGCATAGGGAAAAACACAATTTGCTTGTGAGAGGGAGCATTCATGGTACAAAGGTTGCAAGAACAAAGGGCATAAATGAGTTAAAAGGGCAGTGGAAGCCAAAATAAGGGGAAGGTTGTGCAGGGCAAACTTTGGAAATCCTCAGAGTATTAGAATTTTTTCCCCAAAGTACCCAGCATGAGCCATAGCCAAGGGAAAAGGGAAGACATCAGAAGCTTCCAGACTAAAAGTACCCACTCAGGACACCAAACCAAGCTGCTTTCATTCTCCCATTCCACTAGAGACAAGCAATCAAGTAGAACTTGCAACAGGCAGACCACAGAAAGCTCCTTCTCCAAAGCAGCCAGCTACAGCCAGATGCTCAAAAAGTAAGTCAAGGCCCCACCAGCCCCAGACATTTGCAACTTCAACTCTGAAACTTAGACTCTAACCTGTGCCAGTGCCATAGCAGGCTCTCTGAGCACGAAGTGACCAAACTACCGCTAGGGAACAATTTGAGCCACAAAATGGTAAATGCATACACTTGATTTACAGTTCTCAGAAGTGGCAGAATAAAGCCAGGGTTGTTTTGAACCCTTAACCTGGTATTTCCATGCTTTCAGACTTCTTAAAAATGTTACCTAACCCAGAATTTCTTGCTTTTCCTAATCATTTTAATTATTTCACCTGCAGCGTCCAAGTAAGTTGTTGTCCATGCAGTTATGAATATGTAGCTGCAGTGCTAAAACCACCATTGCAATTTTCCTCAAGGCGATAATCAGTATTTCATAATACCCTTTCATAATCAGGATAAATAGTAAGGAAAATTGTCTTCAAGTGGTTTATCTGCTAAGGAACTAGATTACTGCCTAATAAAATAGTACCGTGGCTCAATTATGACTTGAACAAGAAGGATGTGTCCAAAATAACTTGCAAGAAATGTCTTCTGAAAATTAATTTGAAGCTGTTTGACTTCAAGCACAAGCAGGCCCTTATCGATCACTTTAATATTTTCTTGGTTTATAAAGCTGGCATGAATCTAAATCGAGCTATTAAATGATCTTCTAACGTAAAATACTTCAACTGTTTTAAACCTGTGATGTGAATCAATGTGGCCAATAGTATTTGGGGTTTGACTGTAACATTGTCTTTCAGAGGCACAATTCCTTTCTTGTTTCACTGCTTGCTCACTCACCTGTATGGGAGGGAGAGTAGCAGTCCTGTGGAAGCTATTATCCTCACAACACAAAGTAGCCCATGCAGAGGACTAAGGGACAGATCTTGCTCCCTCTTATTTCTTTGTGCACAGTTGTAAGGACAGGTCACAATCTTGCCCTTTACATTTACAATAAATGGCACCTGTCCTCAGCTCTGGGCAGACCTCACACTTATTTTAATATTGCATGACCCAATGAAGCTACTTTGTGCTACTCCGGTATCACACAGCAACCTTAAAATTGGCTTAAGGGCCAGATGGGAATTCACTAAGTATGAAAAAAATGCTAAAAAACCAACCTGAAAAGGAATACTTTCTGGTGTTGTTTAAAAATATGGAGTGATAAAATGACAAAGGATTTTCTGTGGGAATACTTTTCTCACATTCTTGGCAGATATCACAGCAAAGAATCAGTCGCCGGCCAACTTAGCATCAGGACTCCAGCTCCTTATTACACTTCTGCTTATGTGTGTGTATTTAAAATTATCAGAAAATGCAGATTTCAGGCTATGCTCTGGAACATAAGAAAAATATAGGAGAAGAATGTTCTGTAACTGAAAGTCCCCTGCTTTTCTGCTCAACACCATTCATTTTAGCTGGTCCTCCCACCCCTTCGCACCTCATTTTATTTGTTTTGTCCTCCTGGTGTGCCTTGTCTGTGATGCTGACTATGTGCTCCAAGGGGGGGACTGCCATCTTTATTGTACATACAATAGGGCTAGATTCACAGAGAAACTGAGCATCACTAGGACTAACTTTTAGGTGCTAGAGAATCACTGAGATTCAAAAAGACTGAGTTCAGCACCTAGGCTCCCTAGGGAGAGACAGGAACCTTAGAAGGGGAACCACAAAGACCAGCATGCTAGATGTCTCCTTGCCTAAGCTAATCAATGAGAGACACCAGGTCAAGGTTTGTGCGCTAAGGCCTCCCTTAGGGTATCTAAGAAAGGTGCCTCAGTCTGGATGACAAAGCATCATCTCCCTCTACACCTACAGCATTTTAGCAGAATCTCCTTCTGCAGCAGTTCCAAGTGCCTGGCAAGGGGCTGCAATGCACATGTGCACAGGCAGAAACAAAAGTGCCTAGTGCATAAGAGCAAAAATTTAGGTGTTCAGTGAATTTAGACACCTATGTGGTTTGAACAGGGATTTGTGATTTCTAGGGGGCCTGATTCTGGAATTTAGGTGCCTAAAATGACAGTTAGGCACCTACATCTTTTTGTGAATCTAGTCCCTGGGTTCTTTGATTGGGGTTCTCAGGTGCTACATTAATGTTCCCTAATACAATAAATAATAATACACCGACTAACAAACACCTTTTCATATTGCAGTGTGACCTAAAATGTATTTAAAAGAAATCTGGATTGTTATCTAGTAAATCCTCTTTTCAGTGTGTTCTAACCATTATCATAAGAAAATTATTCTCTTTTTAAAAAAGGATACTCAGGATTTCTATAAGTTATGCACTGACTATGTTAACACTTCACAGATATTCTCCATTATAATAATAGCTCAATTATCCTAACATCTTTATAGAATCTTTACTAAATTTTATAATCAGCTTTATAATGAAAATCTATTACAGATCAAAGAATAAATAGAAATGTCTCAAAGTGCAGTATCTCATCTGCATAACTGTAGGTAAGTTACATATTAACAAGATTACTGAAGGATAACATGATGATTTTGCATACAAAACAGTTATGCCTCATGTACCCTTCTATTTCATTATTATTAGTTAAGTTGTGAACTATATAAGTGCATTGTAATGTAGGTAAGGGTACTGTAGCTTGAAAGTCTTGCTATCAAAAAGAGAAACAAATTTAAGCCCTAATCCTGCAAGTGCTTATGCATACACGTAGTCAAACTGAGTCCAAAGAGTTCACAAAACATCTTAGTTAGTCTATATTAAAGAAACAATTATTTACTGTTACCATGGAGAGAAGTCTGCTCTGTGTTGTGGTTAATAGCCACTGCAAATCTTTTTGGAAAGTTATATTCTTGAGTGACAGTTCAGTCTACAGTGAAGGTAAAGAAAGTTCATTATTGTTGCCCCTTTTCAATCCCAGTTGCTAGTCAAAGTGGGGCCCTCGGGATGTTCCAGTTTGTAGAAGAAATTAGTGATAGTCATGTATTTCTTTGATGCAGTCTTGTTTATTTACAAGGAATACACAAAGTCCTGTTTCTCTGAAGACAGAAATCAAATTTCAGGAGTCCTCTGATTCAAAAACCTTTCAGTAGGTCCTTAGGCGCTCTCTATCTTTCTCTCACACACCCCTCCCCCCCAATACTCAGCAAAACCTGGGTGAGTTCACATCTTCCTTTTGTCCTACAAGTGGGCTTATCCTAACAGTTATGTAAATTGAAGGATGTGTTCACACCTATTAACCTCAATCAGGTTTTAACTGTACCCATAACAAGGTTTTACTCACTTCATTTTGTTTTATCTATTTTTTCAAGTTCAATATACTCATTTAGTAAAAAGAAGCCTCTATCCTGTGCTCTAGGAAGTCCTTGATACCTATGAAAGACACAAATATATAGACTACCTCTGCAGCCAGGCTCAGCCCAATCATTAACACAAAGCAAAACCCAGCAACTAAAATCATATTTCCAAGCATGATGACTTCCTTCCATTCTCTTTCAGCTAGAGAGAGAAAAGGTGCCCAGCAGTGTGGCCTGAAGGGCAATAAATGAGAGTTATTTCAGAGAAGGAGGCGTGGGGAAGCAAGTTGAGCATACTCTGTATCCCATAGATTTGGGCCCCATATAGGTGTTTGCAAAATCAGGCACTAAAACCTCTGTCCTACGAACAATTAGATACATTCTGTTAAATTGCAAACTGAATATCAAACGTCAAACTTCCTGTTGAGTTGAAAAATACGTAGATGATTGCCAATCTCTAAAAAGACAAGGTGGATGAGGTAACATTGTTTATTGGACTAATTTCTGTGGGTGAGAGACACAAGCTTTTGAGCTTACACAGCTCCCTTCTGGTCTGGTAAAATAATTCAGGCCAGGTTTACAGACCTATAATGGTATAGCTACGTTGCTCAGGGGAGTGAGAAATCCACACCACTAGTGGTATAGTAATACCGATCTAAACCCCACATGTAGACAGTACTATATCGACAGAAGAACTTTTCCTGTCAGCATAGTAGCCTCTTCCCGAAAGCATTACAGTGACACAGCTGCACTAGTGCTGCATTTGAAGACAATCCCTCAGAGTGTCACAGCTAAATACAAGGTGGAACAGATAGTTTAGTATCAGTAGTTAACACTTATTTCAAGGGGCCATTCAAGGTGAAGTGGTCCATTAACACGCCTCTAGTCACTGGGAGGAAAGTAAGGAGAGCGGGGAGGAAGCAGCTGGGGAGAGTTGTTAGTGGGTTACAGATTCTTGTAATAGGCCATAAATCCAGTGTCTCTATTCAGTTCATGATTTTTAGTGTCTATCAAAGTTATGAATTGTCAAAAGCTTGTCTTTCTTACCAACAGAAGTTGGTCCAATAAAAGATATTACCGCACCCACCGGCTGTCTCTAATATCCTGGGACTAACACTGTTACAACAACAATGCATAGATTCTAAAAAAAGCAGTTTCTTTACTCCACTGTCTGAATAGGTATTAAATAATTAATTAAATTCAATAAATTCTTTAATATAGGATGAAAGGTTTTGTGAATTGTTTATTCATAAGAGAGAAAAGGTAGGTGAGGTAATATTTTTTAATTAAGCCAACTTCTGTTGGTGAAAGGTACAAGCTTTTGACGACACACCAACAGGGCTGGTCCAATAAAAGATATTATCTCATCTACCTTTTCTCCATATCCTGGGACTAGCACAACCACAATAACAGTGCAAGCAGCTATTCATAGTGGGCTATATCCTATCCTTGTTGAACTCAATGAACTCCCATTGACTTTATGGTGCAGGATCAGGGCCAATACACAATAGAACAACTTTACAGTTTCTATATTGGCATAATCAGAATAAAGAGATGGTTCCGTGTAATATAATATCTAGGTTACAGCTTAGGGCCCCTTTCAAAATAACCAAAAATGGTTGGCTTGAGCAGTGCTCATATTGGCCCCTTGATTCCCACCTAGAAACTTATTTCATTTACTGGTTCTAAGAACTTAAAATCCAAACCCTGGTCACACTTCTTTGTGTTCCTTCCCCACTCAGCAAGCATACAGGAGTCTGTTAGCATCTGGAAACACTACTACTTTGTGTTTTGGAAAAAGAGAAAGATCTCATTAAGTAGTAAAATGAAATCCCCCTCCCCCCCAATAAATGTAATAGATTTTAACCCTAAAAAGAGCCATTAGGTAATCTTGTCTGACCTCTTGTAAAATGCATGCCATATAATTTACCACTATTGAGTCTATAAACTAGTTTTTGACTAATATGTATCTTCCAGAAAGACGTGCAGTCTTGATCTGAAGGCTTCAAGAAATGAAGAATCCACCACTCCCTGTGGCAGTTTGTCAATCCCCCTCACTGTTAAAATTTGTGATTTACAATAAATACATGAGGTATAGCAGACTCCACAATCTCTATTGTTAATTGTTGGGGCCCCAACGTTTCACTCATTAGTCTAGTTTGACTCTGTAGAAGTGTAGAAAGGGGCTCCTTTCAACTTACACTGCTGTGGTCTACTCCAGATCATTGATGTCAACTCTGAGAGGTTTGCCATCACTTGACTAAGTCTGCTTTGGTCCACTGCTCCATCTCCAGTACATTCCAGTGTCACCACTCAACCCCTTCATCTCCCTTCCAGCATAATATAAAACCTTAATCTCCATCCCCTGATTCTTCTCAGAAACATAACACAGCTCACATAATTTATGAATATATGTCGTCTCTGAATATTTGCTAATTGTAACTGAAGGTTTTGTGTTAGGCTGTGAGAGAGATTTATGTGTTTGTAGTGTGTTTCCTTCGCAACTGGAGGCAGAAGGAAGTTCCTTTTAACAAGGTGGATTCTCTTAGTGGAAACATGCTGTAGTGCATGGTTAAGAGGTGTCACACAATTTGGCATTACCTTGCTTTGTAGGGTCCTGTTAAGCAGGGAAGATCTCAGACTAAGCCAAAATTAATCCTAAATCTGGATGAAAATTTTCTATCAATTTTTTCCCCATGAAAAATGCAGTATCAGCAACACAAATATCTTCCAAATTTGTGGTGATTTCACTGCATTGTTTTCATTAAAAACTGTTTTGTTTAAACATTTTTATATATTTTTTATTTCTTCATTCAAGACAATTTTCATTTAAAAATTTCTTTTAATTTTATTAAAATTATGAGGTTAACAAATGCTGAAATCAAACTGAAATATTTTGGTTGACCCCAGTTATTTTCTTTTTTACTTTTTGATTCACTGAACATTCACCCTACCCCCTGATTTTCAATTTTTCAGTTACCAGCTAATCAAGAAAATCTATTATTTGCTAAACTCTACTTAATTCCTTTTAAATAAATTTGGAAGGTTTAGAGCCTTATCTGTAAATATGGACAAAAATATTTTCACTGATAATACTTGAAAATTACAGATAGGCATAGTAAGGAAATCTGTTTGAGAACTTTTTTAGAGTTTAATTTAAGAATATTTATGTTGTATATTTTTAAATGTAATGTTGAAATTTGTGTTGTAATGCTTATAAAGTTTTAAGTTTTTGAATCTCAACACCTGTCATAATATAATTATTGACTGACCGTCCTATTGTGTGACACCCCATAATCTCCCACTTTTCTGAAAATTTAAATTGATAAATAGAAATTGCTTTAAATCCATAATTTTGTGCAACAGTGAAAACTTAATAGATAAAATTGTTTAAAATGCTTAAAAATAAATATTGATATTATCCAGCAAGATTATTTTTTTAAAGCCAAATTCTGCCAACCCTATTTTCAAACAAAGTTTTTGCTCATGGGATGATAACACCATTGGCTTTTGGGCTCTAATTAACTTAAAATTGGGTGTCAAATGTCATTTGGAGACTGAAGTTTTCACTTAAAGCTCTTTTCCCTACAGCAACAAACTTCAAAATGTAAACCAGTCACTATGGAGGTCTGTCAGGGTTAAAGGACAATTTTTCTGCAAAAAATTGAGTTTTTTAGCCTGGCTGCCTATAAACTAAGGTACAGTTAAAGTTGTGATCACCAAAGTTAAAATATTCTTAAAATTTTCCCCCACCTCTCAGAGTCTAGCTTGAGAACAAGGAGTTCATATTAATTGTATTGATATTGAGGGTATCAGATGGATCTTTCCAACATAGATTTGCCTTCCTTTCTGCTGCACTCCTTGTCCCATCATGTGCCCCCTGCAATCTCCTGCTGATCCCAAAGCCCCCTCCTGTGGCAATATTCAGTTTTTCACTAATATGATATCTGCAGAGGATTGGGGGAGGGAAGAAGTCTTAGTGATTGAGCTCAAAAGAGCATGGAAAATTGTAAGGAAGTGAGTATGAGTGGCAGAATCAGACACTGTCAAGGTGACATTTTTCCTAGTATTACATATATAAAAATATCAGAAAAAAAATCAAAACCATGAAAATTCTACCCTCAAACACTGACATCTGACATTATAGTCATGGTCACCACTGCCTAGTTAAGGTTGCAACTGAGTTTCGATTATAAGCCTGATTTCAGTTAGATTACTGGTGCAGTAAAGAGCTTCTCAAAATAAATACGGGTGCAGAATCATCCTTTTGTGATTTGCAAAGATAACATCTATTTGTATAGTCTTTAAAGGAAGAAAAGTTTTTCAGTCTGAATAAACGGATTATTTCAATATTCCCACACATGCCCTTTCCAATACTGAATTAATAGCACAGTGAAGTGAGATCTTGTTTAGCCCATTTGTTGGGGATCAGCTGTCAAAGTCATTTATTCTTTGTCTGATCAGGAATTATTAGAGCTTTATTAATAAAAATGGTATCAAGACTTCAAGCAATCCTCTATATGCATTGTTGAATAGACTGATTGTGCTTCTGAAACAGAGTCCTGTAGATGTTGATGCTATAAAAGAAAAACTGCTTGTCAACCTGTTTCATTTTTCACAAATTTGATATCAGTCTCATATGATATGTTCTAGAGTTATTAGCTGCGGCACTGCTGATTAGGAACTACTATTTTTATTTCCATAAATTACATATCCTTAACAGTGACAGACAGGTACAAAAACCTGTTCTGTTGAAACATAGCTCTTCTGTTTTAAATCACTAAAGCCCAGATTTTTAAAAGGTACTTGTGCGTTGCTGCACTCAGCCTTGTAACACCTAACTGACTTAGGCATCTAAATCTCATTTTCCAAAGAGTTTTAGGCATGTACGAGTCTAAATCCTGCTGACTCTCAATGGGAGTTTGACTCCTAAATCCCTTTTGAAAATGAGATTTAGGCTCCTAAATCAGTTAGGTGTTGCAACACTGAGTACAGCACTGCCTAAATGCCTTTACAAATCTGGGCCAAAAGGACCAATCCTGCAAGGTTCTGAATGGCCCCAGTTCTCACTGACATCAAGGGTCCTAAATACATGACAATTAATAATTATCAGGCCCCAGTGTACAAGAGGGGTTCTAAGCTGAAGATAACATAAAACTGTATCACGATATTAAAATGACACTTTCAGCAATAGATAGCTCTATTTTACCCATCCAGCATTCCCATAGATGACTCCTATGAGCAGACCCGCTGACAGGTGGGTAGGATTTGGGCCTATATTTTGTGTTAAACAAATTATGCTACTAAGGGCTAAATGCCCTTGCATATCTTTTTAGAAGTGTTTTTGTTAAAATGCACTGCTCCATTTCTTTTCGCTTCTATATTTATTTCAGTCCACCTGCTCTTACATTGATTTCTGGCCTTCCTAGCTGGTGAAAGATGGGAACTTTCTGAGAGTAAGGAAAGCTCATAAACACATGGTGAAGTTCATTATTAACCTAGAAAATACTTAAGCATGCGCTACGGGTTAAGCATCATGTAGTGGAGTCCCATTGACATCAGAGGACTTAATTTTAAACAGATACTGAATCTTTACTACATGCTCAAGTGGTTTCTTGAATAGGGATGCTTTCCTGAATTGAGACCTAAAGCTGGGATTTTTAAAGGGAGCTAGCACCCAAATCCCATTGACTTGCATTGTGAATTTGGCACTGAGGACCAGATCCTCAGAGGTGTCTAACTCCCAAATACCTTTGAGGATCTGAGTCTGATTGCCTGATCCTGCCCCACTGAAGTCAAATGAGAGATTTGCCATTTACTTGAATGGGAACAAATCAAGATGCTAAATCCCTTAGGCATGCTTAAAAATCCCAGCCTCAGTTTGTACGTACCCTTTGAAGAAGGAAATGTAGCAGCCACCATAAAAATGAAACAAAGCAACATTTCCAAAGAAATGTTTCTTTTTTTTTCTGCCAAAATTATCTGTCAAATTTGAGCTGAATTCATGAATAGTTTTGATTGACCAGAATCTGCACTTGTCAGCAAAAAACTATTTGAATCAGTTCCTCACTCATTCAGTGTGCTCAGATTACCATGCAGCTTGATTTTCCACTGCTATGCCTCTTGTGTAGTCACTTACTGTTGTGAAAAATGGGTGTAAAGTGCTTTCTATTTTGATTAGGTAGTATTTTACATCTACTTTTCACTCACTTTGGATGGAGGTAAATGACAAATGATTGTTTTCACACTAGGGCACTTCCATTTGCACTGATGTAATTTAATGGCCCTGTAGCCTCAATAAAAATGGATATTTTTCTCTCCATCCCTCTAATCAATCTTTTGGAATTCCTATAACAAGTTGCCTAGGGAGGTTACAGAACCTCCATCACTGGAGATTTTTAAGAGCAGGTTAGACAAACACTTGTCAGGGATGGTGTAGATAATGCTTGGTCCTGCCATAAGTTCAGGGGACTGGACTAGATGACTTCTCAAGGTCCCTTCCAGTCTTATGATTCTATGGTAACAAGATAAACTTAAGATGCAACAGTTGTGGTCTCTCTTACAATACAGAACTATTCCTGCTTAGCTGTAGAACTGTGTTTTTGAAGTGCACATTTGAATAGCCTACGAATCCAAAGTACCTGAAAGAATGTTACTGTACTTGTGACACTTCAGCTGCTATAATAATGGGTAATAAAAGCAACCAATATAATATGGACACACCTCTTATTCTTGGCACTCTCATTTCTTCACATTCTAGTCCATGAGGAGTTCATCATCCACTCTGTCTCACACTCAACATTCACTATTTGTTTCAGTGGTTCTCAACCAGGGGTACATGCACCTCTGGAGATACGTGCAGATGTCTTCCAGTTGCTATATCAAGTCATCTAGATATTCGCCTAGTTTTACAACAGGCTACATAAAAAGCACTAGCAAAATCAATACAAACTAAAATTTCATACAAACTGTGGCTTGTTTATACTGCTCTATATATTATTGACTGAAATGTAGGTATAATATTATTATTCCAATTGATTTGTTTTATAATTATATAGTAAAAATGATAAAGTAAGCAGTTTTTCAGTAATAGCATGCCATGATAATTTTCTATTTTTTTGTCTGATTTTGTAAGCAAGTACTTTTAAAGTGAGGTGAAACTTGGGGGTACACAAGACAAATCAGACTCCTGAATGGGGTACAATGTTCTCTAAAGGTTAACAGACACTAATCTATTCCATTTAGGATGGAACCTTCCTAAACGTACAGGTTCCTTTCCAATTTGTTTTCAAAATGTTTCCTTATATTGTGTGGCTGAACACATTTTTTTTTTTTTTGAGATTTCTTATTTTGCATCCTGCAGGAAAGAAAATAAGAATAGTACCATTTAGAAAACTAATTGGAAAAATAATTATTGTGAAGCCTTTTTTTAATTGAACAAGTCATTAAGCTAGATGAGCTGAAAAATACTAGGAAGAACTAAGATAGGAATAGGTAGGACAGGCAACTTATTTCTGTCGTCTAAAGTGAGCTATTTCGTTTCCTTATCGACTCTAAAAGGAGTGATAGAAATTATCTATGTAGAAGGAAAAAAATTAACTATTTTGTCTTTTAATAATCAAGCCAATGATTTTATAACTAGTGATTTACAAGTAATTACTATGGAGGTATGTGCACTAATACAAGTGTCTTCTCAAAGGATTTAGTTTAGTAAATGTAAGTAGTTTACATTTTACCTTATCAGAGGGTTTCTATGGTACATAAAGCTTGAAGTGAAAATAAAATTTTCTGTTAGATGTATGTTGACTTTTCCCTCTTAAACTTACACTGAGATATGAATAGAATTGTATAGTGTTATGCCCCCATTAGCCAATTTTTTCCATTATATGTATTGTTTTATGGAATCATAAAAGTAAATAAAAAGTGATTTATTTACATTTTTTTAAATGTTTTTTGGTTATAATCTGAAATCACAAGCAAATAGGGCAAAAGGTGTCAACTCTGCTCTGTTGGCAATGGCATAGTTTGTTCATTTTGGATCTCCAGTAATTGATTAACCTATGTAGAACCTAAACTTGCTAGATGTAATAGCAAGAGTCAGGCTATTTACAATTCTACATGTTCCTTAAAGATCTCTTGTAAATTTAAAGGGAAGCATTATGAATCATTACGACGCTATAACCAGCGATTCACACAGAGTTAATAGTTGGGCCCTGATCCTGCAATGGCTTTTGAATGTGAGGACCACCATGCCCACACAAATCCTATTTCAGGAATAGGGCCCTCTTCTTAATGAAGGGTCAGGATTAGACTGACAACGATTGCATTTCTTGAGAAAAAGAAAAGATATTTTGTGACTATCTCTGTAGATTTTGACCACTGGCCAATAAGGTCTAAACTTTGCAATGAGCTTTGTGTGGGTGCAATGGTCCTCACACTGGAATCTCACTGATCCATGCAATCATGTAGAAATAAAATAGTCTATAGCGGCCTTCTTGGTTCAAATCTGACTCTACTCTCTATTACAGCCACTCTTAGCTGCAGTTTCTTACAGCTGTGTATCTCAGACGAGTTTTCTCTGCCCCTCATTTACAAATGTCTTGGTCTTGGCTTTAGATATCAATCATAATATAAAGTCGTCTGTCTCTGGTACATTTTAAGCAGATTGAGGCTGAGTAATTCTGCAAGGAGCTGCAAGGAAAGATCCTCCCTCAGCTTGAGGAGAAGATTCAGAGAGACTCAAAGAAGACATTTTTTCTCCCAGTAGCCAGAGCAGTTCCTTGCAGCCTGATGCAGGGGAGCAGGGAAAACTAGAAGATCCAATCAGTGTCGGAACTTCTGGTCCATTCCTCACTTCTCCCTTTTCCCTGATTCTTGCACACTATTCTGCAGTCAGTCCCCATTCTTTATCACCTGCATCTGATGATCTCAAAATGCTTCCCAAACATTAAGAATTTTGCATCAAGATACTCATGTGAGAAAGGTACACATCTCCATTTTATATAAGGAAACTGAGGAACAGCACAGTTAAAGCCAAAATGTTCTAAATAGGGTGCTCAAGTTAGTCATCTAACTCTATATTTAGGCACTTAAGTAAATGGCCTGATTTTCAAAGGTGCTGACCACGCAGAACTCCCACTGAAGTAATAAAAGTTTAGAAAGTTCATTGATACCTTCAGATTTGATGGGGTTATGGAAATCTTCCAATGACTTTCTCTGTGACCTTAAATGAATTATTTACTTTGATCACTAAGGAAGTCAGTGGCAAAGCCACCGGAATAAAACCCAGGTTTCTTGATTTCCAGTCCTGTGCCATGACTGTAAAACCATCCTTTCTCCAGGAGAGGTTGATGTGATTTCACGTATCCCAGACTTTTAGAAACACAGTGTGTGGCTCTAATTTAACACATCAAGATAGTGAGAGGCTACACCAGGATGGAAGTCAATACCTCTTTTGGACGAGGATTATGATGAAAACAGAACTTCTCTTTTAGTTTTAAAGTTTTCATGAAAAGCTAGTGCAGCCTCAAGTGACAAACAACTTGAACTATAGAGTGAATATAGGGAGAAGAGCAAGTCTGAGAGCTGTGAAAGCATTTCTTCTTTATGACTGACCTTGTGTGAATGAGCTATTTCTTATTACAAAAGTTCTGATTTGAAATCTCATTATATCATGTGTTACCTTTTTTGCTGAAAATATGAGTTTAGATTGTAAGGAAAACATTTCTTAGCATAGAACACCAGAAAGTTAGGCTCATGATGAAGCCAGACTTTTCTGAAGATATCACAAAACTGTTTTAGTTCATTAATTGTAATGATTTAACAATTTCCTGTAATATTGTGAAATGGCAGGGCAGCATTATGCAAGAAAGGTCATAGATAGTCTTTCTGAATTGTAAAACATGAAAATCTTATGATGATTAGAGACATATTTTTCTATTATAATTCTGAATACCTGGTGTTAAAAGCTATTTGTATATAAAGCCACAGTATCTGCCCTAAATCCAGCACTGAAAAGTTGAGCTACACTTACAGCTAATATGGGCGAAAGAAAATCTAGTGGTTTATCAGGTTCAAATGAGTGATAATTTAACAATTAAGTGTTAAATTATCTTCTTATAGCTTTGTGGTTACACAAAATAATTTATTCTGATTTTGAGACAATGTATTAAATATTGTTTCCAATTACCTATTCTGTAGTCCTGACCTGATATTGCAATGAAACCCTGCTTAATCCTCAGCATGGATTGCAATGAAACCCAGCTTAATCCTCAGCATCCTCAGTTGGTGTATCCATATTCTACTTATAACATTTTTGTATTCTTTACTACTGGGCGCAGTCTGGCACCTTTCCAGAACAGGGGTGTATAAACTTTAAGAGCTGAAACAAGTGCTGTTAAAATAAGAATTTGAACAGCAATGATTAATTGCACAGCTAAGCAAGGCAAGTCAGCAAAGTTAATTAAACTTTTATAACCATTTTGTAACACAGATAAATCTGTGGATGAGTCAGCAGCATTGCTTGATCTTCAATTACTTTGACTATTTATGTCCATCAGTGAAGATTTTGACTCTTCTTTATTTCCCAGGGTGGGAATCTAAGGTTCAATTGAACTTTTATGAGATTACACAACATGTATAAGGCCCTTAAGCACTCTAAGCGTAATTGCTATCCTCAGTGGTGAAGAATCACCAAACAGAAGGTGAAAAGCACTGTGCTTTCTAGGGTTGAGGCAAAGTCCACTGAAGTCTGTAACTGCGGTGAACTTGGGATCCATATCTATAGGCTTGGTTCTCCTCTACCTTACAACTTCTGTAGTACATCATTTAGGCATGTTTGAAGTTCATGCAAATTAGAATGGTAGCTTGTTCTGTCCGCTGCGTATAAATCTATAGGGTTCTTGAAGGGTCAAGGCACTGAAGAATCAGACTCTTGTTGCTCTGATGTATGTGCACTCTTTTATTATGGCTTCAGTAGTAACGGAGGAGGTGACTAATTCAGTCACATCAATTCAAACCCACAATTTCTTTAGAAACATTTAGAAAATATTTAGCGTCGAGGAAAAATTCTGAAACCACACAAGACCAGTTTTCAATAATGAGTGTACTTACTTTTGTTTGTAGCTTGAAGTTTATTTTCATTTTAGGTATTTTTTAGAAAAACAATGCCAAGGGCATCTAAGTAGCAGAAATGCTTTAATTAATACTGAAAATAAACATCCCTTCCATTTGCCTATGTGGTTAGTGCCACAGTACAGGCATAACAGCTACTACGAGCAATCTTAGCCACCAATCAACTCAACGTATACTCATGCCCTTAACTTTAAAGCTGCCTAAAGCACTAATTTAGGCCAGATTTGAAAGGTATTTAGGCACCTCCCTCCCTCTGAAACTTTCTTCCCTGGAATTGCAAATTGACTCAGACACAGCATGGAAATGAGCACAAAGGCTCTGGCATGCCACTTTTCATCCTGAAATCAATAGGAGTTGCCTAAATATCTTTAAAAATCTGGGCTTTAAGGTAAACCCAAGTAAGCCTGGTTTAAACCAAAACAACAGCACCCAAACAGCCTTTTCTACCAGTTTAGTTAAACTAAACATACATGATTGGGGCCTCAATACACCAGCGCTCTTCCAGAGTCAGTAGTCTCTAGCAGTAGTCTCTTTGTTTTCCCCCAAGGAGAGAGAAACATTAGATCACAGAAGAAAATTGTTTAAAGAGTAGAGCTGATTTTCTGTTGGAATGATTGACAGAAAATGCACTTTCAGAAAAATCTAAGCTTCCTCCAGGACAATTTTGAGTTTGCTGATTTTTTTCTACTTCCTATCAAACAAAATATTTAGTTTTGGATCTGTTCAACATTAAGTTGTATTTCCCTATTGTGCCACATTGTCCAATGGGAGATATAATTGAGAGACCTGGTAACCCTGTTCTCTTTTATGGGTCTAACTCCTTCTTCTATGATTTAATGCAGTCTCCTTCTGACTTCATGGCCTGGAGTGTCATGGGATCCACTTCCAAACTGAAAATTTTCATAATGATTTGTTTTATTAGAAATTTTGTTATTTCTACTTTTCATCCTGATTTGGAACAAAAACAAATGTTGAAGTATCAATAGTTCCCTTGGGACAGAAATCCACACTGAGCGAAAATTGGCTTAAAAGAGTTCTAGTTTTATTTTAGTTGTTCTATTTGGTAGAATAACTCTAGATGAACTATCTTAAATTTATCCAATTGTCTGTTCTGATTGTTGGAAATGAATGGAAATTGTGAACTTTAAAGTGGTGATTGTCATGGTTTGAGGAACTAAGTGAGCTTTCTATTCCAAGAAACACACCTGTTTTATCTATATACACAGTCTCTGACCTCTGCATTTTCAAAGAATCGTTTGAGGATTTGTCTGCATGACACCCATTAAAATCAATAGGAATTATATGACTAAACCCCTGAGTAACTCTGCAAAATTAGGGGTGTGGATGTTCAGAACATCTTCTATTTAACCCACTTTGAGCCAAAAATTAGTTGTTGGTGCTGAAATACTCCTACTCAGCTAGAATCATATGAGGGAGAAAAATATAACCGCATGCTACTTTACAAAGACAAAATATAGATAATCTGAAAACAGGCCATGCAGTAAGTACTTAAATAGTATTAGCTGCAGTGAAATGTTTACCTACCCTATCATATTCCAGTTTAGTTCTGAAGTTTGTTTGCAGGTTGCAACATCTGTAAGCTTGATTATTTTTTAACCAAGCCAGACAGGAGCAGATGACCTGGTGTATCTGACTCACAAGCCAGATATAGGTACCTCCCTCTGCTCAGGAACCTCAGTTGCAAACACTCTTCTGGAGTTAGGCACCTAAGCCTGGTCAGCTGTAAGGTTGCCCATGCCCTAGCAGCTGAAACCATCTCTCTCCATCTCCTATTCCCATTCCATCTCTCTCTCTTGTTCACCCTATTTTGCCCTGAGACCCCAGCTGTTTTTGTGCAAGTGCTGTACTGCTCCCCCACTGATCCATGGCACGTACCCTTCCTGCTACAAGATCTGACTGGCATCAGGTCTTAGGCATGCTCTAAGCACACCTCAAATTGCATCCTGCTGGCAAGATAGGATCACCCACAATTTAAAAACTCCACTTTGAGGTCTCCAGGGATTCAGCTTGAGCAAAGGCTCTGAGCAGCCCATTAGCTAAGGAGTGGTGTCAGCACTTAGGCTGCTTTGAAAAGGCCAGCTGGTGAAAACTTGAGTGCCAAATTTAGGCATTAGGTGGCACCTGCTCTGTGACTCTCTGAAAACCTCAGTGTGGTCTACCCTGTAAACTTAGGCACCTGAATTCCTCTAAAAACAGGCCTCAGGTGACTTGTACTAGGTCATACTGAAGCCGGTTGCACAGCAAGGAATTGAATATGGATCTGCTTAGTCTTAGGTTAGCACCATAACATTTAATCATCCTTCTTCGATTTCCTCATCTCTTTAAGAAAAAAAGGCATTAATGCTTATACATTATTGCAAGGCATTTTGATATTTCCAGATGAAAAGTACAGGACCATATAGTGTAAGCACAAAATATGATTCGGATTTTTCAGGTGAGAATAAGCTAAAAATCATTTAAATAAGCCTATAAAGCAAAATTCCCTTTTAAAGATATTCCAACCAGCCCAGTCAAACTAAGTACCCACAACCATTTTACAACTCAAGTTACTTTTAAAATTTGATCTGAGCCAACTTGAAAAGTGAAAGTGACCCATGAATAATTTTTTTGCTTCTTTATCATGTACAAAGGAGGCCTTAATTTCTCCCCTGCAAATATAAGTTTCTCTGCTTTTGTTTACCTTGTTAATATCAGGAATATCAAGTCAGGTCAGTCCTTACTTTTACAGAGACTTATTGGGGGTTCTACGCATATTTATGATGAACTAAGACCTACAGTGAAGGACAGGAGTGTAGAATCTTTTAATGAGTGTATCCTGTTTGCTTTAGGTCAGGGATCTGACATAACAAAGTACTTATGCTTAAGTGTTTTGCTGAACTTGGACCTTTGCCCAAAATAAACAAACCATTGGCACTTTTACCTAAAATTTGTTCTGTGAGGAGACTGAAATTTGCGAAAGGTTCAAAAAATGATTTTTGTTTGTTTGTTTTTTAAAGGAGTAAGATGCATGTTAATGCACTTGCTAGTTTCAGCTAGGACAGGAAACAGAAATATCACAAAACAGACCACCTTTACAATATTTCCAGCCCACCAAAACCAAAAAGTGTTGTGACTTTTACAAGAAAGACTCTATTTGTGGCAAAGAGGCCTGGATAAGTATCTAAATATTCTGTAGAGAACCGGACCATTTAAAATTTGCTGAGCATGATTTTGAATTCAGTACCATTCAAAGCCTCAATCCACATGATAACAAGATAGCCTTCCCTGCTGCAACAGGTTTATTTGCTTATTCAATATAATAGCAGATCATCAGCTATCCCTGATAAGCCTAAAGCTGGTAAAATTTAAGCACAGTGCCATATGATGCAGAAATAAAAATGCTAACATTTCCACATGCTTTGTAAAATTGCTTGTTTTATGGGGCATTGAAAGAAAAGTGAAGTGATATCAGAAAAGCTTCTCTGAAGAATTGTATATTCACAAAGTGTATTGCATTCAAGAGATAATTTAAAAAGTATGCATAATGGAATATATAATTTCAGTTCTCTCTGACAGTATTTGACAACCTTAAATTTATTGGTCAGTCCTAAGTTTCTGCACATCATAATTTGACAGACATTTCCCAGTACATTGTCATGTACATACAGTGAATGTACTTTTCACGATACTACTGCGACTTATTGTGCATGTGAGCCGATTCCCTCTGTGAAAAGCCATGCTAACTCACATCTTCCTCTCAGTACTCGAAAGCACTGACTTTGAATGACATCTTTAGCTTTTTTTTCAGAGATGACACATGTTGATGTTATTAGAGGAAGCCTTAACATTTTGCCTAAGAGTAAGTCCTGGCACCCTAGGTCATCCAGCAATTTTGCTATTGCAAATTATGATCTCTCTTGCATTAGATGATTTCCCTGCTTGTCAAGAATTATTCTCATCACTGTGCTAAGATGCGGTTTGTAATGAAAATGATAGTGTAACATATGGCCTTTGCTGTAGGATGGCAGAAACATATTCTGTTACTCATAGGCTATTAATCAGCTCCTGATGTGCAGCCCTTAAACTATATAACCTCACTCCTCTGTTCTGCAATAGAAAAATCACTCAACCAAAGTCTTTAAAGGAAACTCCAGTTTGTCTTGTAATTTCAAGGGAAGCAGCCTATCTCCCCTTGAAATTACAGAATTTCCGTTTCTTTTTGTAGTGCTACATGAGCTGATGAGCACATTTGTTGCTATATAGTCATTATGGTTGTAGCTAGTTATTTTAATGTTAGATGTGTTTATGTTTTATTATCATATATTAGAAGTTAAGTAGCAGCCTTGCCAAAGGAATGTACAGGAGGGTAAAAGGGCAGTAAGTCCCCCGAAGGTACCAGGAGATAGCCAACGACCACATTCCAGCAAGAAGCAGATAAGCTGTCTGCCTGCGCCATCGAGGCGCCAAGCGATCAACACATTCCTGCAAAAGCAGATAAGTGAGTTGGCTACCAGCGCCCTAGAGGCGGCAAGTGATTGGTACACGTCAGTATATGATGATGCTGCTCCTAATTGGTGCAAGATAATGTATGCATGATGTATATGATAATGCTGCTCCTAATTGGTGTAAGATAATGTATGCATGATGTAATCTGCTTGGCAACGAGCCCGTAATAAAAAGCTGCTGCACACTAAGAGCAACAGCCATTCACCCCAGAAGTTGTCTGTCTGATCACTTCAAGATTCGGCCTCCGTGAATGACTCCGTTGTGGTTAGCTAATTACCACAAGTGGTGGAGAATTGCGGTGCTCCTGATCGCTCCTCGCCGCGTGTGCTGAGCCCCGCCTGCGGGCCCCCTGATCGCTCATCGCCGTGTGTGCTGAGCCCCGCCTGCAAGCCTGCAAGCAACCTCAGGGCCGCCGCTGCTCTCCAGTGTGCCTTCGCTTCCTGAAGGCACTCCTGACGTCCCTGTCACTCACCCCGCGCATTCGTCTCCGGACCCCTCGTGAGTATGGGGAAGGAATTCTCCAAGTTGCAAACTGAGCACGTTAGGGAACTTGGGAGGATTGTCAGGTCTACAAATTCCAGCTTAAATCCCTCTAACACCCTCCCCACCCAAACTGAACTAAAATCCCTTCTTCTTTATATTTGGCAAAATTGCCCAGCGTACCCGCAAACGGGCTCAATCAAATTAAAAGATTGGGAGAAAATTGGAAATTATCTCCATGCTGAACCACGGGCTCCGGTGGATGTCCGGCTGACGTGGAAAGTCGTCCTCCGATGTCTCTCTCTCTATGCTGAGAACTCTTCTCTGCTTTCCCTCAACCCTGCTATGCCTCAGCCTACTCCTGCTAATCCACCCCCTCCTTATAATACCGCCTCCGCTCCTCCTTCTACTGCACAACTCCCTCTGCCGTCTACACCCAATCCGTCTCTTCCTACATCGCTCCCATCTTCGTCCCCTGTTTCTGATTCCCCTTCCTCTGTTACCTCTGCTCTCTACCCTGCACTCTCTGAGCTAAATCCGCCCCCTTCTTTCCCAATCGGGGGTGCGGTGGAGCGCTCTTTTCAACAGGCAATCCTCTCCGGTGATATCCATCCGGGGGACGAGATGGCCTCTCTTTTCCCGGTGCAATATGCGGGACAA
Organism: Mesoclemmys tuberculata; assembly: GCA_007922155.1. Lineage (NCBI taxonomy): Eukaryota > Metazoa > Chordata > Testudines > Chelidae > Mesoclemmys > Mesoclemmys tuberculata. Next base: position 53,778,735 of record ML675624.1, on the reverse strand, counting down.
GCCAACCGCGCCATTATAACTATACCCTTTAATATTCTAAAAAACCTTAGGGAAGCCTGCACCCTACATGGCATTACCTCGCCTTATGTCCAACAGTTGTTGGTCAATCTTTCTCACATGTATACCATGCTCCCAAATGATTGGAAGGATATTGGTCGCTTAATTCTAACGCCAGTTCAATGCCTTGTCTTTTTGTCAGACTTTCAAGCGGCATGCCGCCGCCACGCCCCTCCGGGGGTTGCGCCAACCGCCTTAAGCGGTGACGGTGACTTTTCCACTACCCCGGTCCAGGCTGCCTTAGCGGTGGCTACCCTCACTGCCTGTTCTGTAGCCGCTCTGGAAGCGTTTGGGAAGGTGGAAGACACCCGCGACGCGTCGGGCCCTTCCTTCGCCTCCATTAGTCAGGGACCTGCCGAGCCCTATGCAGAGTTTATCTCTAAACTGCAAATTGCTATCAAAAGAGAAATATCCCATCCCGTCGCTCAAACTGAACTCCTCTTAAAATTGGCCTTTGAAAAGGCCAACAAAGATTGCCAAACGGCCCTTCTGGCCATTAGAGCATCTCCGGATGCCAGCATTGCCGATTATCTTAAGGCTTGCCGTCATATAGGCACTACTACTTATAATATGAGTATGCTTGCTGACGCCCTTGCTGCCACTCAAACCCGAAAACCCCCTTCAGGCAACTGTTTTAATTGCGGCAAACCTGGCCATTTCAAGGCTCAGTGCCGAGCCCCAGGCGGAGGTGCTGCCACCCCCGGGGACAATGCATCCAATACGCCACGCACTCGGTGCCCAAAATGCCAAAAGGGTTATCATTGGGCGCGCGAATGCCGCAACAACCCGCAGCCCAAACCCAGTTACCCTCAGGGAAACTAAATAAGGGGCTGGCAACCAGCCCCGCATCAAAGGTTGCCTCTTTTCCCTTCACAGTTGCGAAGGACCTCCCCTTCGAATCAGGGGAGCCACTAGCTATTGTGGTCAAGTCCCTCTCCCCCGACGAGTCACCTTCCCCTCCCCTACCAGGTGACCGCGCAAATTTGCTTCAGGCCATCATTCTGCAGGCTGCTGAGGCTGTTACAATGGACCCTCCTGGCATTGCTCACTTCATACCCCTTAATTTACAGACCTGTCAGCTGCCTCCTGCCCTCCCTCTCCTAGCTTTTCCCCATCGAGACTTGGTCTGCCAAGGCGTCATGGCGGCTCCTTTCCTCCTGGACCCCGGGGATTTCTCTAGTGTTTCCCTAGTTTGTATTCCCACCTCTCCGGTCACCATTAGCAAGGGACAGCACGTCGCTACAGTCGTTCCTGTGGCTCTCGAACCATACCCCCTCGGTCTCTCTGAATATTCCTCCTTAAGCCCGCCCACTGCACATCCTTTTAGCCTTTTCCTAACCCAACCCCTGTTAGAGTACAAGCCACTCTGCGTTTTCCTTATAGAGGGTCGTCCATTTTCTGGTCTTTTAGATACGGGCGCTGACGTTTCGGTTATCCGTCAAGCGGAGTGGCCCTCTGAGTGGCCCACTACCTCGTGCCCTGCAGTGCGCGGCGTGGGTGGAATCCAAGAATCCCGGGTGAGTTCTCGGTGGCTCCTTGTTACCCACCAGGAATCCTCCACTCAGGCCCGGGTACGTCCAGTCATCTTACCACTTCACATTAATCTTTGGGGTCGGGATATTTTATCCCAGTTCAAGGCTTCGTTATCCTTTTCCTAATATGAATACTAATTCTTCCTCAGACTATAAGAATCCGTGGAAAACCCTTGACAATTATTATAACTTGGAATTGTTACAAGGACAGCTTGTCTTTGTGTTAGGTGTCATAGTGTTTTTGCTTTTACTCATTTGCTGGAAACCTCGGTTGTAAAAGCGAAACCATTATGTTTGCGCTTTCCCTATCCCTTTTAGACCCTACCCCTGTCTGGGTGGACCAATGGCCCCTGCCATCTGAAAAACTGCAGGCTTTACATACACTGGTCCAGCAACAACTGGATAGGGGTCACTTAGAATCTTCTACTAGCCCCTATAATACCCCAGTGTTTGTAATAAAAAAGAAATCAGGAAAGTGGAGGCTACTCCAGGACCTCCGAGCGGTCAATAAACTCATTAGACCCATGGGAACCCTGCAGACTGGTCTGCCAAGCCTGGCCGCAGTCCCACGAACCCATTCCCTCATAGTTATGGACCTCCAGGATGCCTTCTTTTCTATTCCTCTTGCACCAAAAGACCGTATGCTTTTTGCCTTTACTGTCCCTGTCCTTAATCAGGAGCATCCAGCTACTAGATATCAATGGTGTACCCTTCCTCAAGGGATGCTCAATTCTCCCACTATGTGCCAGCATTTTGTTCACGAGATACTGGTACCACTCAGGGCTAAGTATCCCCAGATTTCTATCGTCCACTATATGGATGACATCCTTCTTCATGCAAACCTACCTTCCTGTCACCTCTTAGAAATAGCATTAGAGACCCAAGCTTGGCTAGCTTCTAAAGGTCTGGTGGTGGCTCAGGAAAAAATTCAGCTACAGGACCCCTATATTTTTCTAGGTCATAAAATACTCAATGCCACTGTTCAACCACTTCTCCCAGAATTGCAGCTCCCTCAAACCACTACCTTAGTGCATTTGCAGCAATATCTGGGGGCGGTGAATTGGGCCCGATCGGCCCTATCCATCACCACTGCTCAACTCAGCCCACTCATGGCTGCACTTAAGGGCCATGATAGCCCAGCCAGCCCTGTCAATTTGAGCTCCGCTCAAATGAGGGTGGTTGAGGAAATAAATCAAGCTCTTCGCTCCTGCACGCTTGATCGGTGTCTCCCTAACACCCCCTTACGCTTACTTATTTTAAATACTCCCCCTCCTCCCACAGCTGTCCTCGTCCAGCTGGGGGAGGATGCCAAATCTCTGTTGTTCATTGAATGGTTACACCTCCCTCACACCCCTAGGGCTACCCTTACCCCCAGAGATGCCCTGTTTTCTCAACTTATTGTTAAAGCCCGCCTTCGTTCCCTTGCCATCTTAGGAATCGAATTGACGGCTATTTACTCCCCAATTCCCCTAAAGGATTGGGAAGCCCTCTTTCGGGTCTCCCCCTATCTCCAGGACGCCTTAGCTGCCTGGTGCGGTGAAATTCTCTATCATGTGCCGTTAGACCCACGGCTTTCTTTACTTCGTACTATTCCGTTTCGCCTGCATAGCTCTCTCTCTGAGTCACCCTTACCTAATGCCCTCACTGTCTTCACCGATGGGTCTCGCTCTCATGGAGCATGCGTAGCCAAAATAGAGGGAGACTGGCTACACCTTCGCTCCCCCTCTTACTCCTCGGCTCAAAGAAACGAACTGGCTGCCATCATCCTTGCCTTTTCCCGGTTTTCCCTTGCTCCCATCAATGTGATCTCCGATTCTCTCTATGCTGTACAAATTGTAAAGCTTATCTTTAACTCCTATTTATCTCCTGCCTTAGATGAACAACTGTACACACTCTTTCTTTCATTACAAACCTTAATAGCCTCAAGAAAACATCCCTTCTTCATAGCTCACATTCGCAGCCATCAGTCATTCCCAGGGTTTCTGACGGAGGGAAATCAAGAGGCGGACAGGGTAGCCTCCCCCTCCGTCTCTTGCCTGCTTCTTAAACATTCCTTTTCTGCCGCTACGGACAGTCATTCTTATTACCACCAAAATGCAGCCTCCTTGCAAAAACATTTTTCCATTTCTAAGTCTGAGGCAACGGCTATCGTCCAGCAGTGCCCTACATGTTCTAAACAGGCACATTCCATCCCCTTGGGAGTTAATCCAAGGGGGTTAATGGCCTGCCAAATATGGCAGATGGATGTCACGCAATACCCTCCCTTTTCGCCCTGGAAGTACATTCATGTTAGCATTGACACCTGCTCAGGATTTGTTTTTGCATCCCCACAAAGAGGTGAGGCCACCTCACATGCCATCAATCACTGCTTACGGGCCTTTTCGGCTGTTGGCTGCCCCGCAATACTAAAAACAGACAATGGCCCTGCATACTGCAGTGCTGCCTTTGCCTCATTCTGCAAGCCATGGAATATAGAGCATCGCTTTGGTATTCCATACAACAGTCAGGGGCAGGCAATAGTCGAAAGAGCCAATTTAACCCTTAAAAACACCTTAAGCAAATTGGGCTCTTCCCCCACCCCTCCTTCGCTACCTGCATGTCAAAACCTGCTCTCTATAGCCTTGTATACCCTTAACTTTCTCAACCTCTCTGGCAATCCCCCGCTAACCGCGGCTCAGAAACACTTCCTGACTCCGCCGGCTGAAAAGCGTCACCCTCCGGTATATTACAGACAGTTACCTGATCCTGCTTGGAAGGGGCCAGCCCCCTTGCTAACTTGGGGCAGGGGTTACGCCGCAGTGGACACTGAGGACGACGGAATACTCTGGATACCCTCACGCAACGTCCGCCCCTTCCATCCAGTTTCACGGTCCCAAATCCCCCACGCATCAAGCGAAGAACCTGAGGCTTCAGTTCACCTCCTTTTTGCTTCCAGCTCGGGGTAAGCATGAGCCCTCGAAGCACCTGTATCGTTGGGCTTCCCCCTTGTTTCACCATTATTATTTTGGTCGCTGCTTCTGTTTATATTGCTACTCTTGTCAGAGCGTGGCAAAATCAACTAACTGTTAATCTCGCTGACTCATTCTCATATTCAACTGCCTTCTCTGATTCAACCACCGGTACGGCCGCCCCTGCTCGTCGACTGCGACGATCATCCTCTACCACCTTGTCCAGTTGTACTGCCTGCATTACGCGTACCACGCAAGGTACCTCCACCACCTACACCTTTCTTCATACAGCAGTAAGGCCCGATGGTAGCAAAAGAAATGGAACATGTATACATGAAAACAAACAATATGACATATATATCAAGGACTCCACCACATGGTGTTCCAACCCACAGACTCCTCTCATTATTAACGTCAGTGTTTATGTGGGAATGCTTCCCATCAGAGGTGGCCGAACAAACGGGGGGCTGTTTTATGTTAATAGCTCTGCAACTGTTTATACCGGGCAAAGTATCAAACTGTATTTTGATGTGTGTGATGCTTTTGACAAACACTCATGGTCATATGGTTGTGGCTCCTCTGCATGGAGACACACCTATTATAGTAATCATAAGTATCTGTGCAAACAGACCCCAGATTGGTCACAGCCAAGAAGTACTACCTTCCTTGGCGCCAATGTGGCACCCCAAACATGGCGCCCCTGTGGTTCACGCGAGGACTGTTCTGAAAGTCAATTCTCTTCTGGGTGGAAATGTGTGTGTCTATATACTGGTGGGGGGTACTCGGGTAGTACTTGCCCCGACATCCAGGAATTTCAAAGAGGGCCAAGAAATCAAGTAATAATCACATGGAAAACAAGCAAAGAAAGAAAGGAAATTACATATGGGCTGGGTATCGATGGAACTGGAAATGACCCAGTGTCCTATATCACCATTAAGCAATTCCCCGTACCTAACACCACCAGTTACTCCTGGTCGGTTTTCAATACCCTTAGTCAAAGAGAGGAGCTACCTGCCATTCCTGACAAGGCTACTAACATGTTTGTCAAATTTGCTGAAGATGTTGCACAAACGCTTGGTGTTACCAACTGCTTTGTTTGTGGGGGTACTAACTCAGGTGATCAATGGCCCTGGAGTGCCGTGGAAGTATCCTCGGACCTCTTGCACAACTTAAGTACTGGAGGTAATATCACCAAGCGTCTTAAACCGGTGCAACAGCCGTTAACATGGGTAGTCACTTCAAGCTTGGTAGGTCAGGCGTGCCTCCGTCAAAATATAAGTGGGGGTCCCCAGGTTGGATGGTTGCAGTGCCTGGGTGAATGGGAAAATGGTCGCTGGTCCTCAGCTGCCAATTTGTCCCAACCAAAACCATTTGACTTCACTAATCTTCTCAAAAACAAAACAGGCAAGCCCTGGACAACTCCTGCAGATATGTACTGGATCTGTGGCAATTTAGCATATCAAGTACTTCCAGTAAATTGGACAGGATCCTGCGTGCTGGGATTCATTAGACCTTCCTTTTTTCTAGTCCCCCTTCCTTCAGCGCAAACTATGGGTGTTAGGGTATACGACACAGGTAAAGCCGCACGTAAAAGGCGTACCGTGGGAACAGGTATTGGTGGTTTCGAGGTCATTGGGCCGACTGATAATGTTTGGACCTCAGAAAGAATCATTGCCTATTACGACCCTGCTACTTGGGCTAATGATGGATCCTGGGGCTACAGAACTCCCATTTATATGTTAAATAGAATAATTCGGTTGCAGCATGTTTTGGAACTTGCTGGGCGCAACATTGACAAGGCTCTCAACGTTATCGCTACTGAACAAGACAAACTGCGTACCGCAGTGTACCAAAATCGGTTAGCCCTTGACTACCTATTGGCCGCGGAGGGGGGAGTCTGTGGTAAGTTTAATCTGTCCAACTGTTGTCTACGTATCAACCCAGTGGGGGAGGTTGTGAAGGACCTTACAGATGAGCTCCGCCGAATCGTCCATGTGCCCCCACAGCAGTGGAGTGGATTGCTGGACGACGGTGGGTTCCTTGGAGGCCTATTTCGCAACTGGAAGCAGGCTGCCTTGATGGCTGCTATAATCTTCCTGGGCCTCTTGGCATTGCCTTGCATAATCCCCCTGATCCGAAATTTGGTACAGACCACAGTGGACAGTGCCTTAGCACATAAACAGGCACTTGCCTTAGAATTAGAAGAAGCCCCCTTAATAAAAACTTCATGTACCTTCTCCAGTAGCGAAAATGAAGATAGCGACAATGAAGAAAGTAAACAGTAGTAAAAATAAAGAAAAACAGAGGAGATGTTGCTATATAGTCATTATGGTTGTAGCTAGTTATTTTAATGTTAGATGTGTTTATGTTTTATTATCATATATTAGAAGTTAAGTAGCAGCCTTGCCAAAGGAATGTACAGGAGGGTAAAAGGGCAGTAAGTCCCCCGAAGGTACCAGGAGATAGCCAACGACCACATTCCAGCAAGAAGCAGATAAGCTGTCTGCCTGCGCCATCGAGGCGCCAAGCGATCAACACATTCCTGCAAAAGCAGATAAGTGAGTTGGCTACCAGCGCCCTAGAGGCGGCAAGTGATTGGTACACGTCAGTATATGATGATGCTGCTCCTAATTGGTGCAAGATAATGTATGCATGATGTATATGATAATGCTGCTCCTAATTGGTGTAAGATAATGTATGCATGATGTAATCTGCTTGGCAACGAGCCCGTAATAAAAAGCTGCTGCACACTAAGAGCAACAGCCATTCACCCCAGAAGTTGTCTGTCTGATCACTTCAAGATTCGGCCTCCGTGAATGACTCCGTTGTGGTTAGCTAATTACCACACACATTGGTACTGCAGCAACTATAATCTCATGGGTGACTAATTTTGTAACAATTATTGATTTCATGTGATGTACCTATTTTAAAAAATAGCATATGATTAATTTATTCTGTATAAAGCAGAAAGATCCTTACATAATTTACAAAAAGTCTGTTCTTAAGGAATTCAAAAGGGCATTTCTTCATTGCAACAGATTGAGTGGTTTCACAGACAAAGAAATTATATGCTGTTACACAAAATTGGAATGCATACATATTGCAATAAGTAACATAGAACCCAATATTTTTTGTTCCTGAAATGTCACAAAAATAAAGCTGGTTAACTCCCAGACAATTTTATTTAAGCTGAAGCTCAGGTTGAGTATCAATAAGGTGAGGATAAAAACTCTGACCAGCTTTCATGTAGGCAGACAAAAACACCATTAGAAGGTTAAATGAAGAGAATTCCAATTATTTGAATTATTTGAATGTGAATTATTCACTTTCACAATTAAGATATCCAGACTACCCTAGCATCACCCTCTTGGTGACCCAAACTCCCCTTCTTTATTCCTTTGTAATCTTGCTACATGATAGACTATTGGTTCTGAATAAAATACTTTGTCTAAGGATTTTGTAGTGTCCACAGCCAGTGGCTTACAAGGTTCAACAGCTACTGTACTTGCACAGTTTGCAAAGGAGTATAAAAAAAATGTGCCTTGAAGAGCATTGGCTCAAACTAGTTTCATGATGCCAGTGAAGACAGGCTAGCTATGTGTGTGATGACACTTGGATCATTGGACGGAGCATGATCCTACAAGGGCAATGTTCTCCACATCTCGCAGGATCAGGCTGTGATGAGGTGTACCAACCTCACAATGGGCTAATGGTATCTGAACAATCGCCATGAGCCCCCTCGCTTCTGCTGCGCATGCTCCAGATGGAAGGGACAGATAAAAGGAGGCAGCGCAGCTCAGACTGCGCCCAGCTCAGACTGCGCTGCCTATGAAGGAGGAAGGATGTGTGCTGCATTCTCCTACAGAGGCACCTGTGACTCTCCAAGTGGTGGGAACCATGGCTCCAGGGATTGCTGAATATTTGTTTTCCCTGGCTATAGGGTCAGAGCCCCTCCACCCCACCAATAGCTATTGTTTGCCCCAGCCAGAAGGCTCAGGAGGCATAGACTGAATGTTTTCTGGGCCCCACTAGGAGCCCTGAATCCCCCTAAGTGAAATTACCTGATCCAACAGGGAGTCCCTATGACTGTGTGATGACATGTACCAACCAGGAACTGGGCCGATGGATGCAGTCCCATTTGACACACAGGGACCCCTGTGACACAGGCACCTAATGAAAAATGAGGAGTATCTGCCTTCCTAATGCTATTTGTCTAAACAGGAATTTGTAAAGCAGTGTTTTACTTTTTTGATTGTAAAAGGCGGCCAATGGACATGACCACAATTGTTCCAGTGAGAACATTTGTGTGCTTAAAGTTAAGTACATGTATAAAAGTTTGCAGGATTGGGACTTATAAGATTAAGAGAAAACCATTTTATGGTGCTTTTGTTTAGCCCCGAGTGTGGGGCAACGCATAACTGCACTGTCCCAAGAGGAGCACCAGGAAGGAAATGTGACTCAGATGCACTGTACTGAAGCAGAGGTCTACCTATATGCTGCCCCTGGTCTGTGGGTTAAGAGAGGTTTACAATCTCCAGTATTATTAATGTGGCATCTTTCGGAAGCATTATGCTACCTCTAAAATATTATTAATAAGAGTAATGAGGGGTATTTAGTAATTTAAATACATGCTAGTTAAATGTGTTTAATGTACAGTAACTGTAGGTGACTCTTCCCCACCACCAGCCACAGAAAGAAGCTGAAAATGAAACCTGGATGGCTACCAACTCCAAATTCAAACTGAATGGGCAAGTTGTTTATCCCTGTCTGTGCCAGTACTGACACATCGGGAGAAACCTCATTTCACTCTTTGTTAGACCCTTTCCTATTCCAGCTTTTTACTGAGTTTGTAACAAGTTGGTTACAGTTGGTTCTAAATTTAGTCAAAATTTAGTTAGCTGTAGAGCTGGGGGAAGTTCTCTGATTAATAGCTTATTAATAAAAAAATGCAGTTTCAGGTCAACTGAAACTATTTGCAAATTCAACAGAAGATTGATAAATAGCTTCAGCCAACATTTTTTCAGGGGAGCTACATTCACAATGGGGGACTTGAACCTGGTCTTTCAGGTACCAGGTAGGTGCTCCCACTAAAAGGATGCAGGTTTGGAGCAGGGATTTGAACTTGGGTCTCCTACATTGCAGGTTAGTGTTCTAACCACAGGACTCTTGTGTGGGACTTAATATCATTCCTGTTGAAGCTGTTGCACTTCATATAACTAATTCTTGGTGATTAGGGGACTCACCTAGGAGAGGGGGCAGCTAGGTTCCAGTTCCTGTTCCAATTATTTATTCAAAGTGGAACAGTCTTCTACATCCCTGGTGAGTGCTCTAATGACAGGACTGTAGCGTATAAAGGCAGGGATGGTGTCCACCTTCTTCTCCACTGGTTTTGTGAATGTTTCCAGATCTTTTATTTTTAATGCAAATATGGTTAAAAAGCCTGACAATTAAATGTTTTGTTAAGGGATGAACAATATTTATTTTTCCAAACCCAAACCAATTTTTTTTGTTTGATCTGAAAGAACTGGTTTTCAGCAAACCAATCTGAAAAAAAAAGTATTAGTCACGTGGTTCTAGCTAGCAGCAACAGGAGCTAATAGTGGTCAGTTGTCTTCTAATAACCAGTTCAGAACACTACTTTTTTTTGCACAGTGGATATGATCCCATAATTATGTTTGTGTAACACTTGGCAGGTCTTTCTTCCTCCCAGTTTTCTATGCAGAAGAATTTGTAAGAGTGCTGCTGATACCACTTTGTTACTTAGGCAGCATGGGATAGCTACCCAGATTCTCCCATCATGCACAGATACCAATACAATTAAAAAGTATTGCATGGTAAGTGAGAACAAACAATTTTGATGGCAAAGAAGCTGCCACATGGACACAAACTCAGCTCTGTAACTTTTTACCAGAAAAGATTGCATGGTTAAAAGTTGCAGTACAGAAAGGACTTTACACTAGACTAAGGATGAAAATGCAAGTGTTACAGGAAATTCAGAATAATTATAAAATGGCATTTTTTTTCTAGGTCAGACAACTTTTTTTTTATAGTTCAAGATTCTGAATTGATATTAATTAAGCTTGTCATGTTCATTTACCAAATAAACTTTACTAAAATGAGCCAGAGGACCAGAGGATTTAATCTAAGCTTAATCAATTCCAGTCTCAAGTTGCTACAGTGTTACACAGTGCACTGTGTGAACCACCATACCTGTTCATCTGCTGACTTATGATTTGATCAATAATTAACATGTATTAACTATAAACAAAGAATGCAACCAACTTTCTGAAGTATGGAAAACATATGAAAATAATTCTATTAAAAATAATTTATTTTTTGTTTCGCTCCCCCTTATTCTTTATTACTGAATGCATTTGACAAAAACGTTTTTGTTCCGACAAGTGTTCACTTAATCCTGCTGTTCATTCCCCACCTGGAGTCACAGTTCTTGGTTGCTGTAGACAAAAAAAATCCAGCAGCAAATTGTGATGAAAGTAAATGAGGAATAGTCACTCTTCAAATATAATGATCATATGAAAGTGTCCAATAGCGCTGACCTGAACCAATTCTACTGGAGTAAAAGGCTATGCAAGCTTCCTTACTCAGTTTAATTAGGTCCTGCAATACTTCTGCTACTCTTCTGTTGGCTTTTATGAAGCAAGGTTTTCCACTGCACATGGAAGAACAAGACAAAATTTGTAGCTAGATCTCCAATGGGTGAAATGTTCTTAGACTGGAGCATGGTTTTGAGGATAGAACTAGCAGGTCAAGCCTATTAACTTGTACAAAATAAATATCCCAATTTCAAATGTATCTATAATAGTCAAGAAATATAAGTGGATTGTTTAATAACATGTGTTTCTTTAGCACAGGAACAACAGCTACAGAACAGAACAGGAGCATAGTCCATTGGACAAATCTTTTCACTATAGGTGAAATCTTGTTTAAGTTGCAGTCAACATTCTATCTCCCATTGATTTCAATGATTTTCCTAGCTGACAACTCCATTCTTGACTTCAGCTGGGGGATGTAAGTTACTAGTATATGATGGGGTAGGATGTAGTGTTAGTAAAGGAGTGGATACAGACTGAGTGGAATGCTCATGCAGTTAATAAATGTACTCTGCCTCTTTTCACAGCAAATGTGCCCAATGAGTACTCAAATATAGCTGCGCTGGCAGGGAACTAAAGATGTGCCACCCAAGCCCTCTGGCAGATACTCTATAATCAGGGGGTTTTGGGGTCAATTCCTTAGCTTCTTCCACCTATCTCATTTCCCAGAAGACGTTGAAAAGATCTTCATGGGTGAAACCTCAGAGTATTGTTATCTGAGGTCCTTTCTGCAAGAGAGAAAGCTAATTCTCAACTATTCAAAGTTTATTTATCATGAAGTTTGTTCAGATGGAAGAATGTGAGTTAGAAATTTTAGAGACTAAGGGAAAACAATGAAGATTTGACTGGCATTCATATATTTGAATTCAATTCATTCAAAGTTTATGCTGAATCACTGGGTAAGGCCCAAATGAGATTTGTATTTCTTGCAATGTGAAATGACAATGCTCCTATAACATACAAGATGAAAAATAAACAATATTACCCAGTTAAGCTGATTACATTTTGTATGTACGCATAATTGTTAAGGGAAACAGTGTACAAAAGAATATTTTTAAATACAAAATCTATTAGGAAAAATTAATTCAGATTGCAGCAGCAAAGACTGTTTCCACATGTTAATAATATAAGAGGATGATAAGAAGATGAGTGTTAGTTACAAATGCCATTCTTTTATTCTGCGTCCTGCACATGTGTATTCGCTCACAACCTGTGCACTCTCTGTCCATCTCAATAGATACATATGTACATGGTATTTTCCGATCTAGCCTTCCAAAGCATGAGGAATTTTAGCTGTGCTTTAAAGACTGGGAGTTTATTTGAAATAATTAAGGGGGTTCCTAATCTAATGATCATGGGCATAAATTCCTGTCAGAAAGAGTACAAGAAATCCACAGGTCTTAACTCAGAGGTGATCTAAATAGTGGTATAAATTATGTTGCAGTAATCTGTGTGGGAATGTGTAATCCTGTGTGCCTTACATGCTGGATGTTGCATGCTGGTTGTAACAGGGCAGTCTGACCTCTTTAAGGGTAATTGTGGCCTATGGACAGCCAGGCCTGTTTGAAGACCTGTGTCTGTAAGAACACTTGTTCTTATAAAGTAATTGCAAGGGTAGTTGGGAAGGACTAAAAGTACCAAGGAGAAGCCATGCAGTGAAGCTGAAGTGAATACATTCTTGCTGTATTCCAACAAACAGCCCACTTATGTGCATTCTACAGAACGTGTACTTTATGGGATTGAGAAGAGAAGTGAGGCTGAGACAGGGCTATGGCACTGGCACTCCGTGGGGTGAATTGTGCTGACCTAACCTTTGTGACACTGCAGCAGAAAACTTAGCCACAGGGCCTTGCAGCAGCTAGCTGGGGTGCAGGAATGCCCCAGTCAAGCCTCTTGCCTGCCCTTGACAAGCCCTGGAATAGCCTCTGCACAAAGAACTCCTGTGGGGTGGCACAAAGTGGCTCAGCATCTGACCAGGGTATTCAACTGGAAAGGTGCAGGCAGTGGCAGCCGTGCATCAATAAATCAGACTCCTCTGTTCTGATGCACAAAGTTCTGTTGAGTGAGCATGATTGATAATATCATTATTCCATCAATAATGGATTTATATACACCCAAGATTCTAGTAAACACTGAACTCTCAGACATAGAAAATAGCCAAAAAACTGGAGCCTATTATGAAATAAATGTATAAGTTTAAAATAGTGCATTTGATGCACAGATACTGTTGTGATGGGCACCCTAAAATTATCAGGCAAAATCACCTGTTAATCTAATCCATTGCTCCCTCTTTGGATTCCTCTACAGGTTTCTCCTTATCCACTAATGAGTTTAAACTTCTTTCTTGCCTTCCACATTATTTAAGAAAAAAACACCTTATCCATCCCTTCACCACAAAAGTTAACTCTCTTCTCTTGATTTTCCAGTATATCCTGTCTCTTTTTCTCTGTCTTTTCAAAGATAAGCTCCTTGATTCCTTGGGACAGAGACTGTATTTTTATGTTCTGTCTTGTCTTGAGTACAAAACCAGTTTACTTTCTCCTTTGGTGAGTTGGGCATACAGCAATTGTTTTGGTAGGCATACATCAGGCATGGGCACACATGTGCATCAGGCAGGTGCCCACTCCACCTCAGCTGGAGCTGGATAATCAGGGCCTCAACACTGAAGAGATGTTGGCTTCCGTGAGGATACTGATGTTAGTGTAGCAGTTCTCCCACTTTATGTTGAGGATTTTCCAAAGAAAGTGTTGGTGCTGGTGCTTCAGATTTTTCAGGTGTTTTCTGTAGGTCACCCAAGCCTCATAGCCACAGAGGTGAGTTGGGATTACCACTGCTTTCTAAACTAGGAATCTAGTGTGTGTTCTGATGTAGTGGTTGATGGACACCTGGTGAGACAGCCTGCCAAAGACAATGCTGGCACAGCACATTCTGTGCTGAATCTTGACGTCTATGTTTGCCATCTGTGAGAGATAGCTACAAGGTAGGAAAAGTGTTTTACATTTTTCAGTTCATCCATGTCAATGTAGATCTTCCTTGAGGAGTCTGATCATAGAATCATAGAAGATTGGGGTTGGAAGGGACTTCAGGAGGTCATCTAGTCTAACCTCTTGCTCCAAGCAGGGTCAACCCCAACTAAATCATCCCAGCCAAGGCTTTATCAAGCCAGCCCTTAAAATATTCTAAGGATGGAGATTCCACTACCTCCAAAGGTAGCCCATTCCAGTGCTTAACCACCCTCCTAATGAAACATATTTTTCCTAATATCCAACCCAGACCTCTACCACTGCAACTTGAGACCATTCCTTTCAGTTTTGTCATCTGCCACCACTGAGAACAGCCTGCTCCATCCTCTTTGAAACCCCTGCTATCAAATTTCCCCCTCACTCTTCTCTTCTGCAGTCTAAATAAGCCCAGTTCCCGCAGCGTTTTCTCGTAAGTCATGTGCCCCAGCCCCCTAATCATTTTTTTTGCCTGCTGCTGGACTCTCTTAAATTTGTCTACATCCTTTCTCTAGGGGGGGCCCAAAACTGGACACAATACTTGAGATGTGATCTCACTAGTGCTGAATAGAGGGGAATAATAACTTCCCTCGATCTGTTGGCAATGCTCCTACTAATGCAACCCAATATGTTTTTAGCCTTCTTGGCAACAAGAGCACACTATTGACTCATATCCACATTCTTGTCCAATGTAACCCCCAGGTCCTTTTCTGCAGAACTGCCATTTAACCATTTGATCCGTAGTCTGTGACAGTGCATTGGATTCTTGTCCTTGTTGAACCTCATCAGATTCCTTTTGTCCAAACCACCAATTTGTCTAGGTCACACTGTATCCTATCCTTACCATCCAGCATATCTACCACTCCCCCCAGCTTAGTGTCATCTGCTCCATCCTCACGATAATTAATGAAGATGTTGAACAAAACTGGCTGTAGGACCAACTGCTGGGACATACCGGCTGCCAACTAGACATCGAGACATTCATAAACTACATGTTGTGCACAATGATCCAATCAGCTTTCCATCCACCTCATAGTTAATTCATGCAACCCATACTATTTTAATTTGCTGGCAAGAATACTGTCAGAGACCTAACTGAAAGCTTTCCTAAAGTCAAGGTATATCACATCCACTGCTTTCCTCACATCCACATAGCCAGTCATCTCATCATAGAAGGCAATCAGGTTGGTCAGGCATGACATGCCCTTGGTGAATCCATGGTAATTGCTCCTGATCACCTTCCTCCCCTCCAAGTGCTTCAAAATGCACTCCTTGAGGACCTGACTCCATGATTTTTCTGGGGACTGAGGTGAGGCTGACTGGTCTTCATTCCCCAGATCCATCTTCTTCCCTTTTTTGTAGATGGGCACTATATTTTCCAATAATCTGGGACCTCCCCCAATCTCCACAGTTTTTCTAAAATAATGGCTCTGCAATCATGTCAGCCAACTCCCCCATTACCCTTGGCTGTATTGCATCTGTCCCCATGGACTTGTGCATGTCCAGCTTTTTTAAATAGTCCTGAACCTATTATTTCACCACTGAGGGCTACTCACATCCTTCCCATACTGTGCTGCCTGATACAGTAGTCTAATTTACCTTGTCTATGAAGACAGATGCAAAAAAAGCATTACGTATTTCAGCTTTTTCCACATCATCTGGCACTAGGTTGCCTCTCCCATTCAGTAAGGGGCACAGACGCCTTGATTTTCTTCTTGTTGCTAACGTACTTGTAGAAACCCTTCTTGTTACCCTTCATGTCCCTTGCTAGCTGCAACTCCAATTATGCTGATTTCACCCCTGATTCCTGATTTCACCCCTGCATACTTGAGAAATATTTTTATAGTCCTCCCTAGTCATCTGTCCAAGCTTCCACTTCTTCTAAACTTTCTTTTTGTGTTTAAGCTCACTGAAGATTTCTCTGTTAAACCAAGCTGGTCACCTGCCATATTCACTATTCTTTCTGCATATCGAGATGGTTTGCAGGTTTCTTTAAAATGCAGCCAGTTTTTTTGCACTCCTTTCCCCCTCATTTTAGCCTTGCAAGGGATCCTGGTCATGAGTTCTTTGAAGGAGTGCTTTTCTGAAGTCCAGGGTCCATATTCTGCTGCCCTCCTTTCTTCCTTTTGTCATCCTGAACTTGACCAACTCATGGACAATGCTGCCTAGGTTGCCATCCACTTGTACTTCTCCTACCATTTCTTCCCTGTTTGTGAGCAGCAGATCAAGAAAAGCACAGCCTCTACTTAGTTTCTCTAGCACTTGCACCAGGAAGTTGTCCCCAGCACTCTCCAAAAACTTCCTGGATTGTCTGTGCACTGCTGTATTGCTCTCCCAGCAGAAGTCAGGGTGATTGAAGTCCCCCATGAGAACCAGGTCCTGTGATCTGGAAACTTCCATTACTTGTCTGAAGAAAGCCTCATCTACCTCATCCTCCTAGTCTGGTGCTTGATAGCAGATGCCCTCTATATCATCACCCTTGTTGATCTCGCTCTAAATTTAATCCAGAGATTCTCAACAGGCTTTTCTCCAGTTTCATACTGGAGCTCTGAGCAATCATATTGTGATCTTACATACAATGCAACTCCTCTACCTTTTTCCCCCGTCTGTCCTTCCTGAACAGTTTATATCCATCCATGACAATTCTCCAGTTACCCCACCAAGTCTCTGTTATTCCAATCACATCAAAGTTCGACTGTGCCAAGACTGCAAATTCTTCTGGAGTGTTTCCCAGATTTCTTGCATTCGTGTACAGGCACTTAAGATAACTAGCCTATTGCTCTACTTACTCAGTACAAATCAGGAGGCCTCCCCTCCTCCCCTGTTGCACCCTCTTCCTTGTGCTTCCTCCTGGTATCCCTCTTCCCCACTTACCTCCAGGCTTAGGTGTCCATCCCCCAGTGAACTTAGTTTAAAGCCCTCCTTACTAGGTTAGCCAGCCTGCCGGCAAAGATGTTCTTCCCTTTCTTTGGGTGGATCATATATCTTCCTAGAAATCCTTCTTGGAACAACATCCCATGGTCAAAGAGTCCAAAGGCCTCTCTTTGACACCACCTGTGTAACCATGCATTTAGTTTCACAATTCAATGGTCTCTACCTGGGCCTTTTCCTTCAGCATGATGATTGATCAGGAGCAGGCTGGTGAACTTTTGTTTTGCTGATGTTCAGGATTAGTCCTAGGCTTTTGTAAGCTTCAGAGAAGCAGTAGGGCTGATTGTGGGTCCTCCTTTGAGTGTACAACTAAAGCACAATCACTTGTGTACTGGAGTTCAGTTATTGTTGCCAATACTACTTTAGTTCTGGCATGGAGAAAGGAAATAGGGAAGCCAAAAGAAATGCTTCAAAGACATCCACAAAGACAAACGTCAAGGATGTGGGATTCACACCACACATTGGGAGACAGTAGCCCAAAACAGGGATCACTGATGACGACTTGTCAGAGAAGGAATGACCGCTTTTGAGGAAAATCGTCACACCCTGGTCACAGAAAAATGCCAGAAAAGAAAGGATAGCCACTGTCAGGCAGCAATGTGGCCCAGCCCTGCCTTCCAACACCACCTGCAACGTGTGCCAATGAGTCTATGACTCAAGGATTGGCCGACTGTGGCTTGGTCTACACTTACCCTGGCGATTTGGCAGCAGTCGACGGGAGTTATGCGAACTACACAGAAAACTTGTGTAACTCCCATCGACTGCTGTGTTTCTCTTCTGCGTGCTGTCTTCACTGCGCTGCACCGACAGCAGCGGGCCACCACTTGCAGGGGTGGATTAATAACGTCAACTTCTGGATCGACCGAGTGGGTCTTCACTGATCCAGATAAGTCAATCTGATGGTGGCGACTTTTCCTGCCATCAGGAAAGACATAGCCTCAGTCACCAAAATACCCATCTAAAGTAAAACCTGTGAAAGATCATCCTTGGCCCCGAGGGATCGCTGCCACAGCCACCAACATCAGTGTTTAGCCAAAATAATGAAAGAATTGTTTCCTCAACCAGGAGGTATGCTCTGGGGCTGCAACACAGTTCCCCTGCTGCAAAAGAAGTACAGCTGCTCCACACTTCCCATACAGATGTTAAAGCCTAGATCTAGATCGGTCAGCAGTTATGGGCTTGATACAGTGGTTACTGTACAAAATTCTCCGGTCTGTGGTATGCAGGAGCTCAGATTAAATAGTTATGCTGTCCCTTCAGGCCTTAAAATGTATTTATCTCAATCCCTGTAGAAATAAATCCTGAGAGGTTTCCTTTTGCCAGCTACTGTCCATCAAAAATATGTTCTACGCACTGGCTTGTTTGTGTCCCTCTGACTCTTCACAGGATTCTGTTTTATCTGTTTTCCAGAAGCCCTGATTTAGCCTAATGACCTGCTTAGCATGTAACCTGGAAAGGTGAGCTAAGTGTGTGAGGTGGGGTTGCACCCACCTCCATTTAAAGGGCCAATCACCCTGTTAGAATGCTCCTCCCTAGGTTTTAAGTGGTGTGGGCTACCCAATCCACTGAATTTCACTTTGAGCATGTCTACACTGTGGACTTTAGAGCGGCACAGCTGCAGCACTAGATATGCTGCTGTAGCACTGTAATATAAATGCTTCCTACATCGACAGAAGAGTTTTTTCAATTGGTGCATTAATCCATTTCTCTGAGTGATGATAGCTAGGTTGATGGAAAAATTCTTCCTTTGACCTAGCTACATCTACACAGGCACTTAGGTTGACTTAACTACAATGCTTAGAGGTATGAAATTTTAACACCGCCAGCAAGGTTGCTAGGTCAATCTACATTTTAAGTGTGAACTAGGCCTTAGTGTTTGAGTAGTTAAAATGAATCTAAGGTAGTACAAACCAGATAAAAGTGGATACATGATGATCTCTATATATACTCGATCACTGCATGAATAACCAGCACTACATACCTGTTACACAAGTCTGTAAAGTATCTGCTCTCAGATACTACAGTGATGGGCAGCAACATAAAACCCTAAGATAAATACAAGTTATAACCATTCCTATGAAGGTTCTACAGACTGTATTCATTCTACTGTGTATTTTTAAAACATTCTATATTGAATAGAATTGGTGGACAATGTCACTGTACATTACAGCAGAGCAATTTTTATCAGAGTCTAGATTCCACAGGATTAAGAAAGCTCTGAGCAAAGAAAAACTGTTTCTCCTTCAAGAAATTGCAAGAAAATAAAATATTTGGACAAGGAGATAAATTCTGCAGGAACTGCCATGTCTTGTCTGTGATGCCCATTGTAACCCATCCGTGCCCAGGGTAGCCCACTGATAATGCCAGGGTCAGGGCAGGCTGCAAAAGGAGAGCGAATTCTCCCAGCACTGGTAGGTGACACTGCAGTCAGACTTCCCAACCAGCCACAAACAGTGCTTCTGATTCCCCCACACTGGTTATCAAGAAGCCACTGTGCAAATACACACAGCCCCCTTTACTGCATTTCAGTCTCTGGCTCCCCAAACCGACACTAGATCCAGTAAAGAGACCAGTTGTTTAAACTCTATGCTCTTTACTAAAAGATTCCCTCTGATCCCAAAGGATCAGCCACAGTACCAGTTCACTATAAGTTTGGATCTTACCCGAAATACCACGCTGCCAGCCAATCCTTTAGTAACTAAAACTAAAGGTTTATTAATAAAAGAAAAACAAACAATAAGAGAAGTGTTAAAGGCTTAAAGCAATCAGATATATACAAATGATTTAAAAGTCCATATACATCAGGTTTCTAGAACAATTGTGGAGTTGTATAGTTCCTCTGGTATACATCCAGTACCTGGATGGGTCTAAGTCCTTCAGTTCAGTTGCAAAGTGTGTTAATCCAGAGGTGTGTCCGCAGCTGGACAGGAGCAAAGAACCAAACAAAGACAAAAGACAAAATGGTTTCTGTGGTTTGATCTTATATACCCTCTGTTTCTGGCCATGTGGCTTGTGGAACTTTACAGGAACCAAAATGGAGTCCATAGTCACATGGGCCAATCCTGGTAACTCTTCAGGTATGCCTTTAGTTTCTTCCTGGGCCTTTGGCTTTTGTTAAGGTCTTGATGGGCCATTAAGCGGACTATTGTCCTGTGGCCTCTCTGTCTGGAGTGTGTCTTTTACAGCACAGTTTGAAATACAGGATATCAAAGATCTCCATAACTTTCCTCACACATATCACACATGAACACAAATATTATCATCTTATTCAGCATATTATAACCTTTCTAACAGTACCTGACATGGCGTGTCTTACATGAATTGCTATGATTTTGACACATTAATGTCAAATAACACAAATGCCCCCCCCTCCTAATGCAGTCCGCATGACACCCATGATAGAAAAACTATGCAAAGTCTGTAAAGTAAGTAAGTAAAAAGCATACATTTGCAATACTGCAGTATGGATATTGAATTCTGCACATATTCCTGAGCAAATTAGTCCAAAATTAAATCTTTGGCACTAGGACTCTTGTAAACTTGCATTCCCACTAGAGTTAATGTATCTTTATTGATAGATATAATCTACACTTTTTATGCCTATGTTTGTGTCCTGGGAATATACTCAGAATACATTTTCCCCTCAAGCTATGAATTCTTCACTAGCGCCAGGTCCAGTTGTAGGCTCTAACTTGGATAGTAATAGCCCTGGATCTATTGGTGCACACGTGAGAATATTACTATTCACCTCTTTCTAGTTCAGATTAGAAATGGAACATTCGTTCATGTAGCAGAAAAACATGGTTGCTTATTTACTAAATCTTGTCCTATAACACACACAATAGGAAACAATTCTATCTCTTTCCAATACATGATACATCATGTATCTAGTGTCTGATTTCTTGTTAAATCAGACACCATCTCTTTATTGTATGCATGAGAAACACAGAATCTGGTCATCCAGGGTACATAGGGATAAATCTCTGTGCATCAGAAGAAGGAATGAAAACAGTGGTTGGTTTTTGGCTGTTTTATTCATTTCATACAGTTTAACTACTAGTTATACTCTTTCAATGGAAAATAAGATAAAACTCCACAATACCAGTACAACTAAAAAGGCATTATTTATCTTCCAACAGATATTGTACAGAGTAGATATTTTTACAGAAGATTCTGTAATATAAAGAAAGATGACACTCCATGAAAAATCAATGACAATATTTCTCATGAGTAATATTATCTCAAAAATTCCTACAATAAAGTAAAGCCTTGTAGGGAGATATTATTTTCACACTAAGAACTTTCAATTTTAAATGGTAATGCTGGATACTAAAGTAAGTAATTACAAGAAAAAGTAGGGAAAATGACATTTTATGTCATATAATGAAATGAGGAATAATAAAACTAATTCACTGTTTTATCGGTGTCAGTTCATAAAAGGTACACAAGTACAGTACTTCATAATGCTTGAATTAGAGCAGTTTAATTTCAGATAACAAATTTAGATGCAATTGGGCATTTTTCAAGATAGATTCATGAATTTGAAAATAAAATTATAGAATTTTATTTCTTTATATCTTGCAAGTATGTGTCATTTAAATATACACATATAGTTCAGATATACAGAATATGAAGTTTGGATATAGCCAAAACTGGGATAGATTATATTAGAAACTTATATAAGAAAAAGGAGAAATGAAAAACTCTAAAACATCACATAGTTTTATACAGAAAGGGAATTCTGACCCCTTGTTCATCTCTATTGGTAATAAAGATAGAAAATGGAAATATGCCCAAGCTGCAGAGTTCAGAGTTGAATACTTTCCAAATTAACACAAAGTTACAGATCTGGGGATGTGATATGGACCTATCCTTAATGCAAACATGCCGAATGTTCATCAAATGCCAACTCGGACGGTCTCATATAATGATATTTGGAAAACTCATTAGTAATTTTTCATATAATGTCAAATGTCTCCATAAAGTTGGAAGCAGTTTCAATTTTAATAAAATATCTCAAGAGATCCCTTGCCTGTCAGAGATGTCAAGTTAATGTTGTCAGTTAAGGAGTCAGTTACAGAAGTTTCTACCTAGGGGGTCTTCTGTGATTTGAAAGTCATGGTGGGAGCGACTCCCATTAAGCTAAAAAAAGCTCATGATCTTTATCTATGCATGTGTGAAATTAATGATGAAGCCAGGATACTGCCCTGACAATAGTAAGTGCTGAAACTTTATTCTTTTGAGACCAGATCGTGGTCCGCACTTTTGACACTGACTACGGGGTTTGCCCATTTGTGTTTTTCCACACACTTAATCACTCTAATCTTATATACCAAAAGAAATCATTATAATATTATATATAGAATTTAGAAAAGATGTCTATTTTACAAAAGAATTAAATGCACAGCAGATTAACTTTGCTCTACATGAAGTTTTGCATGTATAAAAACTTAAGACAAATTGCTATTAACATAACTGTATGAAATCTCAGTCTCTCTTACGTAAGGTTCCATTTTGTTTTCCTGTAGCCTAGATTTTAATACCCTACTCATACTGAATAGCATCTGACTCCATAAATAGTCTCACTAAAATCAATAGGATTACATGTGAAGTAAGGAGCTATTCAGTTTTAGTAAGGGCATCAGAAACTGGCTCTGTAGGTTTTATTGCATTCAGAGGACAAAGAAGCCTGCAGCATTAAAGTAATATCTGCAAATTTCCAGGGATGATAAAGAGTCACTTTATAGACTAGTGACCAAATGATATACTTCCTCATTCAAAGTTACACCAGTGCACACAATTAGATTAGTGTCACTGAGTAAGCAAAGAACAGGTTTCTTGCCATCCCTTTGTTTATGGTTTTAAAAAAACTAATTATTTGGGACCCTTGCATGTAGACCTTCTTAAGAAAGAAGATGGAGTCTGTGGCCCAGATCCTCAAAAGGTATATAAGCCCCTAATTCACATGGAAATCAACAGGGTTAGACACCTAAATACCTCTGAGGATCTGTATCCTTAACTCCCTCAAAAGATTATGATTACATCCCCTTTCATTTATAACCTGTTCTACTCTGGTATATTTGTGAGGGTGATAGAGAGAGATAGCAAGTAAAGTGTGCAAGAGAGAGATGAAGACCTACTGGGATTTAATCATTTTCTCTCCCCGTTTCTTAAAATCACTGCAGTATTCTTCTTTCCAAATCATTTTTAGGTTAGAGAGGAAGTCCTTGCTTTTTTTCTTTTATGGTTTTCCCTGTCCGAACACCTCAGTGGGTGGTAAACGAACCTGATATGAGATTATCTAATATGAGATTAGTATTCCTCCAGACAAAAAAGGAAGAAAAATATTAATTAAGTTTATTTGGTTTTGACTCTTTAAATTAGTGGGCTTTTGTTTATCTACCTGTTAAGGAAATAGGCATTGTCATTATCATACAGCTCCAGAAAGACTCTGAATGTGTGGGAGATAGATGCCTAAATCCTTTGGTAGATATGCGCCACAGTTCCTAAGTGGAAAACTCTGCAGCAAGCATATTATGTCATGCTCCTTTCCAATTGGGAATAGACTACAAGCCCTGATCTTTAAAGACCTGAATGTGATATGCATGACCTATTTCAGAGATGGACACTCCCTACATGACCTGCCGGAACAGCTACATTCAGCAGGGATATTCCAGTTGATGGTCCTCAGATTGAAACACTTTAGGTTTGGATGCAGCACATTCACAATGCAAGGCACTTGGCCATGGAACTCCCTAGTATCAGACAGCCAGAAAAGCCCAAGCCTTACTACTTTGTAAGCACAATGCAAGACCTTTCATTTGCATCACCCAAGAATGGAGCTATAGAGTACCTTAAATGTATTCTCCTGGGAGATAACAAAACTAATCAAGGTCATTTGTACAGCCTCAAAAATAATAGATATACAGGGCTGGTCCTCACCTCATATGGCCCAATGACTCATCCTCTAAGTGTGTGAATTGATTCTTACCATTTATTTAAAAAAAAAGAAAAAATCATGTTACTGATTCAAAGCATTTCATAGGTAATAGAGCCATTTTAGATTTGCCATGTAAAGAAGTTACAAATACAGTCTATGACCATGATAGGTTCTTATACACACAAACTCGAGCAAGAAGGAGTGAGGAGGAGGAAATGTATGTGGGACAGCCCTGAATCTAACACAAGACCTTTATTAATTATTATTATTATTTATTATTTGTATTGCAGAAGCTAGAGGCCACCATTCATGGATCAGGGCCCCATTGTATTAGGCACATATTACAAAAATATAGTCCTGGCTACAAAGTGCTTACTATGATAATCAGACTGTAGGGCATCATTGTCTCAATGTTTTCATCAGCATTCTATTAGAACTAGCACAGCAGAGATCAATTCACTCTTTTTGGGCCTGCTGTGGGAGGAAAACCAAATCCTAGCCTCAGGCCTTCTCATTCTACCTGAGCATGATAAGGAGAGGGAAAAGGTAATGTTCGTTATCATCACCCAATGGTATTCGATGAGTGAATAAATTAGGGTGAAAGATAAAATAAAGAAGGAGAGAGAATAAATAATTTGTTAGGGGACTAAAGAGTGGAGGAGAGATGGAGGGCAAAACCCCAGAAGTGTTATGACCTCAAAATACCAAAATGAGCCTCTCAGATAGGTAGGGCATACCTTGATTAGCATTCAAAACTCATGCAGCTCCATACGGGGATGGAAAGCTAGCTCTGTGTCTTGTTTAACTCTAGCAACTAAATGTCTAACCCTTTTCTAATATGATCTATGTTTATGAATCATGGCTAATGTGTTGTTTTCTAACTTGCTTTGTTTCACGTGTGAAATATTTGGGATCAGATATTTCTGAGTTTTGCTCTGCTGAACAGATTTCAGCTTTAATAATTTCTTGTCAATTATCAATTTTTCCAATACTGTTTCATAAACAGGATTAAAATTATTTATTTTAAACCCTTATGCATCTGTTCTAATTTTTATTTAAAGAATTTATAAAGGCATTTGATCTGGTTGCAATTATTATTTGCCTAGACCTGTGCAACTAATGCTAAATGTTATAAAATAACTTGGCACATCATTTGTTCACTTAGTCTCCATCCTCTTACCATCTGTTGACAAAACTGACTTCCTTAGTCACTGAAGCTTGAGTTCTTGTGTGTGTGAGGCAAAAGCTGTTGGAAATTTAAAAGTGCTAGTTCACGGCCAGTCACCCATTACACTCTGAAGACAAAAAAATAGGTAGTCCACTCATATCAGTGGCTGTTGCATAAGGATTTACTGTACATTAGACATTAAAAGCATTGAAAATAAATAAGTAAAAAGCAAGAGATATAATAGGCTTCTCTTTTATTTACCATTTATTGTGAGATATATGGCTACTATTTAATTAAATGGTGAACACTAAAAGGTTACTAAGTAAAGATGACCAGCTTTCTATTTTGATTAAATATTAAATGTTTTGAGATATAAAAAAAGTCCTGGATTTTGCTGCAATTATGCTCCTTTTTATAAAAAGGGTATTTTAGTGTGTGTCCCCCCAAAAACAACAGCATCATGTACTATTGACCCTTATTAATAAAATGTCTGAATCAAGAATACAGAGACATAATGGAGGCTGAGAAATGAATATGAACTAAGAGAGCGTATTCAGTGAAGCCCTGCCTAAACAAGATGACACTTAGAAGTCCAGATACAGACAGTACTTTATGTGATTAAATGCTCTGTAAAAAGTGCCCATCTTCACTCTGCCAACAAACGTCAGCTTTGGTTATTGATTTGTGTCATAAGCCCCTTCTTTTACACTGCCCCTATGAAAGGGACAAATTCCTAATTACAATTCACAAACCACCTTCTTATTCTCTTTCAAATCCCACCTCAAAACCCATCTTTGAGATGATTCCTACAAATCACTATCATCTGACATTAGGCTGGCTGGCAGCCACCTGTGACTACAACTGTTAAATACAAGCTTCTGAATATGTACCTGTCTTTACTGTTGCCTTGCCCCATTAGTTTCTTTATAGAGAGAACAGGTGCTCTAGACAAGGTAGGGTAAACCCAGAATGCATTAGTCCTGCCCCTCCATGGGGAAAAGAACCAAAAATTGCACACAAAGGTTACCATAAATAATGGTAGCCTGGTCCTAGTGAGAAAACATTAGGTGCACCAGCAAGCTCAGAATTAGAAGCAACCCTAGATAGCTCCCTTTCTTCTGAGCTTTCTGCTTTTTTCTCCTTTTCCTTGTGCCTTAGGCTACGTTTGCTAACCTGCTGAATGTGTGCCTCATAGTGGTGTTTGGCTAATCTACTCTTCCAGAGTGTAGTAGCCCAGCAACCACCAACAGAAAACAAGGCCTGGAGCAAACAGATGATGCTGTAGTGATTAACAATAGTATAAGGGAACACCTTATACCTTTCTTCCTTCATTCAAATCTCAACCCCTCACATTTATAGCACAAGAAATAAGAAAACTTAGAACCACAAATAGAACCGACTCCTAAAGGAGGGGTGGGGGGGCAATGTGATGCTCTCCAGAGATACCCAGAGTTGTGAGGGACCTCACGACCACCTGCCCTTAGCATAAGGTAGCCTTGTCTGTGCCTGCTCTAGCTCAGGTCCCTGAAACCAATCACTTCTTGTAAGCCAAGCACGGCCTTCCAGGCCTCTGCAGGCCTTGCGCTCTCTGTGTAGGCTAGTGATAGGCACACACCAAACCCCGAGACCTTGGAATGCTCCCTGCAGTTTCCAACCCTTAGCCTCTGGACACGCACAGAAATTACCAGGTTAGCTGTTCTCAAGGGGACAGTGTCCACAATAGCTTGCTTGATTCAACTCCTTTAGAACAGCACAGCATGGAGATATTTATGGTGAAAAGAATCTTAAGTTCATTATCATAGTCTAAGATGTAAAAGCTAGTGAATAAGGATAATGGAAACAGAAATGGTTAGATATGAAACAAAAAGTATAAAACATGCTTCCGAGAGATTAAACTAAGGTTCAACCAGCTAAAACCCTCCTCTAAAGTAATTTATCTCACCGAAAGTGGCCTCCCAGCATCTCCAACCAACATGGCCGGAACCCTTTTATGAAACAAGAAGTGCTGTTGGTTTTGCATCCTTGGTGAAGGATAAGGAGGTGCCCTTTTGTTTTTTTCCTTATATCCCTCAAATTCATTGTTTTGTCCCTGTGGTCATTTTGACCACCCTGGTTTTTCTCTAGTGTGTCGACTCATGTTAACTTCACATCCTCATGTTGATTTCCTATGCAATCAGGTATTTCATTGTGTTGGTTTACAACGCTTAGTTTACATGTGAACCGAGGCAGGCAGGTGAATATACATCCTTTGTTTGGCAAAAACCTGGTTGTCAACCCTGCTTTGATTCAGACTGAAACCTATTTTCTGTATATATACACACAACTCCTTCCATATTACCAGTACCTAAATTTCACAATGATATTAATGACCAAAGTGATCCTGTCTTTCATTTAAGTTCTCACATGATGTTCTTTATAGATAAATACTATGAAAGCAGTGTTCAAGGTGTTCTCAGGCCTGATAGGAGTTGCTGTTATAGAAGAGCCAACCCTTTGCCAGATGGCATGAGTTCTTAGCATCACAGACTACCACTATCCCACAATAGTCTCTCACATACTGCCTCCTCTGTTGCACACTGTCAAAATCCTAGTTCATGAGCTTTCTCCTGTATGGATTGTCTTTTCGTTATTTATTTGTACAGTGCATAGTGTAAAGGGCCGTGGTCCCTAACTAGGGTTCCTGGATGCTATCACATTTGTAATAAATAATACACAGACTGAGTTAGTGTCATTGTGAACACACATTTATCTGCAGAATATATTGAAATCATTGTAAACTGATGCCCAAGTATTTGTCTTTGGGTGCATTAAAGCAGATGTTCCTCATTCTTATATTCACTTGATAATAAACAACGGAATACAAGCCAAAAATCATTAAGCACAAACAACATTTTCAAAAAGACCGTCTCCCTCTTTGTTTATAAAAGTCAATTATTCCAACTTGATTAAAAATATTCTAAACTAACCCAGCCAAGCCAGAGTTCGGGTTGGGTTGTACTGCCTTAGGCATGTGGGAGAGATGCAGCTTCATGCATAAATGGCCAATTCTTAATATAGTTCTTATCACTTTGTTTTAAAATCTCAAGCCACTAGACAAACAAATGAATAGCATGGCACATTTTGTATTCTGATACAACAGGTGTGCTGATAAACCATCATGTTGTACTCCAGAGAAAATTAGAGATTGTTGAAACAATATTAAATATTGTAATATGAAGAAGTTGAATTTGAAAACATTTTTCAAATCATTACTTTCTCTTCAATATGACAAAGGATTTGTGAGTGATGCATGAAGAAGAAGAAAGAGAAACCTGTCATAATTAAACAAAAACTTCTGTATATTCCTAGACATAGTTTAAGCAAATCAGGTTTGTAGGGGAGAAAAATTGGTAATGCTTATGAGAGT
The DNA here is from genome assembly GCA_007922155.1 of Mesoclemmys tuberculata. NCBI lineage: Eukaryota > Metazoa > Chordata > Testudines > Chelidae > Mesoclemmys > Mesoclemmys tuberculata. Next base: position 53,750,143 of record ML675624.1, on the reverse strand, counting down.
TTTCATTAGCAACATCAATATTTTTTGTTTAATCTTCAAGACTCACATTGTTTATTGAGGGAAAGAAGTTTCTATATTATGAAAGAGTGAGAGATTCCTATAACCTGGTTGAATCGCTCTCTTTCTCTCTCTCTCTCTCTCCCCCCCCCCTCTCTCCCTCTCCCTCTCCCACACACACACACACACACACACACACACTCTTCTCAGATTTTTGAGTAGTCAATAACAAGTTGGTAATGTGTTTTACTTTGTAAATCTCTTCTAGAGTGACAGGCACCAGCCAATAATCCTGTCACTTCTTGGAAAGCCCCAATGGCGCCCAAGGTTGGGGTAGTGGAACCCCTTGGGTAAAGGAAATGTCTGTATGTGCCAGTATTTTGTTGACCAATGGTACCCAAACAATTGGGAGCACACCCAGTTAGAACAGGTGCAGTTTGGATGTGATAAGGTGGGTGCTTCCTTCAACTCAGAATGGTGTTCCAGCTAGAAGCTGCAACAGGCCTATGCCAATTGCCTTGGCCTTTGTCTTGCCATTGAAGTTCTATAGTCTCTGCCAAGAGAGAACGTGGAAGGCCTATGGCAACCCTTCCTTCTTTGTTTTTTGCCTAGGCGTACATGTCAAAGGTCTGTGCTTGATGGTCGCTTGGCTTGGTGGAGAAGGACCCAAGTGTCAGCAGTGGCTCAGATGTTCAAACAGCCCTACTTAGGAGTGGCCTGCTTGCCCCAATTCAGGGAAGGCCCTAGAAAAGGGGGCATAAAAAAGCTCCCTTCCCACTTTTTCTTTCTTGGCTCCAAATTAATCATTGCTTCTTGCAATGTTTGTACTATGTTAACCAGACTTGAACTGAAAGACCATGAACTTCAGAAAACAGCGATAATTGATAGAGAACTACATGAACTTGGCATTGATATTGCAGCCCTCAGTGAGACAAGACTTTCAGAAACAGGATCACTAGATGAAGTAAACGACCACTTCTGCTGGTCTGGAAAACATGAAAATGAATCAAGGATGCACGGTATCAGACTTTCTGTCAAGAAGTCTCTCCTTAGTACATGTACCCATCAGGGATTTATTAATGAGAGGATCATGTGGCTGGATGTGAATACAAACTCAGGAATCTTGACTTTTTCGTCCATCTACAGACCAATACTTGACTACTCTAAACAGCAAAAAGATGAGTTCTATTCTCACCTGGAACAAATCATCAAGAATGTCCTCATAAGGAACAGACTCGCTGTTCTTGGTGATTTCACTGCACGTGCAGGTAAGGACTGGGAGCGTTGTGGACACATCATTGGCCAACATGGCATAGGTAGCCTTAATGAAAATGGTCAATGTGTCCTTGAGGTTGGTGCCTCTTGTATGCTGGTAGTCTCAAGTACCTGTTTTGCTCGCAGCAATGGCAGCAAGGTCACATGGAGACAACTCAACTCCAGACACTGGGCCTCAGCTTGATCTCATCCTGTTCTGTTACAGAAACATTAATGATGTACTGCATGCTCGATCAATACATAGCACTGATTGCATTACTGATCATGTCATTGTCAGGGCCAAGCTCCACTTACATCTTTAAAGGATCCATCGTGCACAATGCAAAGGCAAATTTCACCTCAACATTGCTAACATGAAGGACTCTGAAATGTGCAAAGTTTCAACGTGCGCTTGAGCGTGTTTCTGAAAATGATCAACTTGATTCTGCAGACTCTGACACCTTTTGGGATAATTTTAAGAATAAGACACTGGCTACCTCCAAGGATGTCTTTGGAACAACAAAGATAAAGCAAGCTGACTGGCTCATAGCATCGGAACATCTGCTACTCCCACTCACAGAAAAAAAAGCAAGCTTGTCTAATTTTACTTCAGCAACCAACTAAGTCCAGAGCTCTTAAGTTCAAAGAGCTGAGGCTGTGGTCCAGAAAGCTACTAGAGAATGTGCCCAGAAGTACTGGCAAGACCTGTGCAAGAAGATTCAGACCTGCTTTGTAAGAGGGGATCTTTGTGGTACCGATGATGGAATCAAAGAGGCACTTGGTCCAATTTGTAAAAAGACTGCAAATTTGAAAGCAAAAGATGGTACCATCCTGACTGACAGACAAGAACATCTTGACCGATGGGCTGAGAATTACAAAGAACTCTTCTCAAAGGATGCCATTATTTGTGATACTGCCTTAGCTGCCATTCCCCAACTTCCAACAATGCAGGTGCTAGATCAAATACCAATTCTCATAAAGGTAGAGAAAGCTATCAAAGAGATTGTGCCTGGGAAAGCAACAGGCAATGATCACATACCTTTGGAGCACCTAAAGGCAGGAAGGAGAAAGCTTGAAAGTGACATCCACGCTCTTCTCTGTGCCTGCTGGGAAGAAAGCCACATACCCCAGGATTTGAAAGATGCAAACATAATTAATTTATACAAAAATAAAGGGGAAAGAGCAGAGTGCAACAACTACTGAGGGATATCTCTACTCAGCATGGTCACCAAGAAGCTTGCAGGGGTCTGGCTGAAACAACTCCCAAGTCCTTACTGAGAGAGTTGATCTTTTGAGAGAGTGAGAGTTTAGAGCTGGATGTTCCACAGTTGACAAGTCCTTTACAATGTGCTTGTTGCAAGAAAAAAACCCATGAACAATAGGCACTTCTCTATGTAGCATTCATTGACCTACAAAAGGCCTTAAACATGGTTAGCAGGAACGGCATATACAGGAGCTGCTGAAAATTGGTTGGCCATAAAAAGTGCTCTATTTAAGGCGTTCCAGGAGGAATTAAAGGCTACTCTCAAGTATGAAAATGAAACGTTGTCTGAGTTTAGCATTGATACTGGCATGAAGTAAGGCTGTGTGTTAGTGCCTAGAGGTTTTGACGTCTTCTCTATTCTTCTTAAGTACAATTTCAGAAATGATCACTTGGGCGTACTAATTGAATCAAGGATGCACAGCAGCTTGTTTAACATCAGGCGATTTCAGAGCATAAGTTATGTCACCCAACTCACTATTGGGAATCTGCTCTTCATAGAGGACAGTGCATTCTCTGATTCACCTGATGAATTGCAGATCATGATGAATAAGTCTGATTCAAACTTATGAAGTTCAAACTTAACTTACATGTCTGCAACAACAAGCTGCTAACGCTGAACACAAAGGTGTTCATTTATCAGGCTTGTGTCCTCAGTACCCTCCGTTGCAGCTGCAAAATCTGGGTCATGTACTCCAAGCAGGAGTGGAGATTGAACAGCTTCCACCTTCATCATCTCAGAAAAATCCTTGAAATCACTTGGTACCAATGTAAGCTGGTTCTCTCAAGTATCTCATATGCAAACTATGCTAGACGCTCGCAGGCTTCTTTGGCTGGCACACATGGAGTGCATGCCTCAAGATCGTCTGCTGAGGGTTATGCTCTATGTTCAACTTAAGAACTACCTGCAGCACAGAGGAAGGCCAAAGCTTCAATACAGCACAAAGTCAAGCAGGGTCTCCAGAAATTCAACATTCCCACTGACAACTGGAAGAGCTCTGCCCACAACCACTCATTCTGGAGAAGTTGGGTTAAGGAAGGTGCAGTCATCACAGAGAGTCATCAGAGAGCTCAGGCTGTTTCTTGCAGGTAAGCCAGGATGCAAAGTGTGCTCCAACCTCTATCTGGCAAGTGGACCTATAGCCACCATGGGAAGGCCTGCTGCTCACGCATTGGGTTCTTCTCCTACACTACTACCAAGCACCATTGACTGACTTTATCGTGCTTCCTATCATCTGTCAAGCTGCTGATGGCCATACTCTTCTAGAGTCACTCAATAATATATTTTAATTTTAAATACTTAGCTACTGCTTCTTTTCTTTCTGGAAGAACTCCAACATGATCTGAAGGCTCTATTATGACAAATTGTAATCTTCATTTTATTGTATTCTGTTTTACTCATTGATATTTTAATCAAGAAGGTATTATGACTGAAGTATGAAAAATATATTTTTAACAAATGTAGAGTTCAATGCCAAAAAGACTTTAAAATGTACATATTTCTGTTAATGAACTATTTCATCCCTAATGATTTGAAGAAGCTTTTAGGCTGTGTGGTTTTGAATTCATACATCTTGTTTATTTTGGGTTGGTTTCTCCTGTCTGTTGACTTTCTGCCCTCGTTTGGACCTCTTTTTCCTAATACTCTCTGTTGTAAAACTGATGACAATTCAAATACATGGCAAATAAATCAGGTGGGTGAATACAGAATTTACATATGTTAGATGTAAAAGCCAATTTTCCATTTATATTATGGGCCTGTTGGAGCTACACTGGGCATTTGGCCAAAAAGAACAGGCAACTTAATCTAGTTTAGCATGTTCCTTTTATTTTATTTGTTCTCCTTTGAAGAGCCACTGTACAATCAATACAAATGAATTAAGAAAATTGCATAGCATTATGAAAATTTCCCATGTTGATCCATCATGGAAAATAAAACTACAACCATCATCATAATAGTAAGCTTTTATACCACAAAATATAATTGTCAACCTGTGGAATCGTTGCTGCCTTAATATGCCATTATATAATTACTCTCTTCCCTTTAGCTACAGTATGCCAGAGAACATTTTCCAGTGGAACAACTACAGAACAAAACTTTTACTATGGTGCAAAAAGATATTTAATGGTCAACTAATGAAAGATTACAGGCCTATGAGAGCAATGTAATAGAGCAGCATATATAATTCTATGCTGCACTTTGTGCCGATACAAAGATTTTATAAGAGAATCAAGTACACAAAAATCTGCTGTTAACTTTTTATATTGCAATTCCTGATGTTTTTGCAGATCTTCTCCAAGGTCCTGATTTTCTCCCTTAATGTAATCCAGTGGAACACAAATTTAGTTATTATGTATTGTATTCAATCTAATCACTAGAACAAGATATTCAAATGTAGAATATAGGGAGAGTCTCTGGCAGTTTAGCTCACTGAACTGTACAAGTTAATTTCAACAGAGCCTTCACCATCTGTTCTGGCCAAATTTCAAATGCAAAACAAAAAAGTTCATTTGTACCACACACACACACACACACACACACACACACACACACACACACACACGCAAATAGAAATCATTTGAGAATTAAATCAGACTGCAAATTACATGGGATAAATTAGTGAGAGTGAATATTAGTGATGTAACTACATGTCTAGGGTGCAGAAGAACAAGTCTATAGCAGGAAAAGCAACAAACAAGATGGTGTAAGATAAAGCACCCGATGCTCTGCTACTCTTGATATCTGCTTTTCTTGATGCAGAACCACGCTTTCCACCACCCTTCTCCAGCATGAAATTTACAGTCACTAACATTCACTGAGCCAGATTCAATCCAAGCAGGCCCAGCTCCCCTTGACTTACTGGGTGTTCTCTTGTCTTATGCTAGAGCTGAATTCAGTCACTAACACTAGTTACTGATGTGCAACTCACCATCATGAGCACCTCTGTGTTTGGTCTGTAGAGTTTCCGATAATATTAGAAACAAGTCAGGATAAGAAATAGTTCTCCTGTGACATATAATCGTATTCTCCAATTTTTTTTCTAACTAGATGGGTAATAATGATTTGATGTTAGAGGACCTTTTTTTCTGTCATTGACTGGCACAGCTTGATTGAAGTAAATAGAGACATACCAATTTACAGCAGCAGAAAATTTGACCCAGGGAACTTCCCTTTTTCTAACCAACTGCTGCTAGGATGCCATGCGACACAGGGAATTTATTGTGAGGAAAAGACAAGGACTGCAGTGCAACTGAATCTGTCCACATGGATATTTATCAACAGACATGTCATCCTTGTGGGGTGGTAGGGAAGCTGTCCTATCACCCATTTCCTTTTAACTATTTTTGGGGGATTTCTCTCATATTCTGAGAAAACAGCTCCAGAAGGGTAGCCTATAGGGCCAAGTTGAGTGCAAAATACAGTGTCTGAGGTACAGTTTCCCACTTAAACCTCTTTGTTCCAGTGCTTATTTACCATGCTGATTAGCAGCTGTGTCTCATCCAGCTCTCTACTTTAGAATCCGATGCATCTTCAGTTTTCTCTGTTACTAAACCTCAGTCCTTAGCTGTGCTGCTAATTGTTAAAGCTGCTATTAGCATTTTCTACTGGCCTGACCGACATTCTTCTATGAATTGAAAATCACTTACAGTATGCCATTGATGTTTCTACAATGAAACTAACAAGCTAATTTGCTCAGAAGTGGCGCAGGGTATTGAGAAGCTCATGAAAATTGTTTTGACAAAAGAGAACATCCTAGAGAGAACTTCTGGAGCTCTCCCTCTAAGTTGTCAAAGAGGTGTCAATCTTTTCCAGCCTCACTCTTCTATTTAATTTTATCAGATTGCTGAAGGATTAATATTTCACCAACTACACTTCTGAATATAGTAATTTATTGAGTTTTGCACAGTACTCAGGCCAACACTGAGAAATCTGTGAGCCTTTTCTCAGATGCGTGGGAGCTTCTGGGTCCTTGAAATACCTTTTAAGCTACACAGTAGCTGCAAGGTGTTGGCTTGAAGTGTAAAATAGAAAATAAATTAATGTATTATCCTCTCCATAACTCTTCCTTCATGCCTGTAGTTAGGTGTCTCCCTGGAGGCTTCTTAAAAATAACATACAGGTTCATTGAACCAGTCCATCCCGTTAAAGTGTGCCAAGCACAGATGGAATGAACTGGTTCAGTGATCTTTAGTTACCTCTAAGCCTGTAAAATATTGGAAAACCCAACGAGCTAGATCAGTCATTAAAAGCATCTGCTGTTCAAATGTGTAGGCCCAACTGGGAGCCTTTACCTTTAAAAATGAAACTTGCTTTGTTCTTTTAAACACACATGCGCACAAGCTCCCAGCTCTTTACTCATCTGATGTTCAAGTCAGACTCCACTGTGCCGTTTAGCACAGGCTTCTCTGGTTTGACACACTACACAGCCTCCCCTTAAATGCCCTAAAACAACGAGAGTCCTATAGCACCTTAAAGACTAATAAATTTCTGTGCCACTTCGTCAGATGCAGCCCACGAAAGCTTATGCCTGCAGAAATGTGTTAGTCTTTGAGGTGCTACAGGACTCTTGTTTTTGCTGTATACAGAGTAACACAGTTACCCCTCTGGAGCTTAAATACTCTGACTTATCTAGCCAAGCATGGATCTCCAATATCCCACACAGTTACAAGTAACTGAAGTTCATCTCATCTGTGCTTAACACATTGCATCACCATTGGACCTCATCAGAAACACAGTATTCATGTAAAGGTCTTGGAATCCTGGTGCCATGTATAATAGTGCCAAAAGGAGCTGTATTTGGAAAGGACAGCATGATTGTTTTGTGGTGAGCTACAGTTTCCATTTACTGCTATTGTTTTCAGTGGAAACTATGATTTACTGTTATCAGAGGTCACCACAGCGTGGTAAATAGAACTGTGTTAGGCTGCAGTGGCTGGGAATGTCAGCCATAAGTGTTAAATAAAATAGGGCCAGTTATTGAAGGTATCAGTGAAAAAAATACGACCAACTTTGATGTGTATATAGATGCTCTGGCTACTTCCATAGGAATTTCATAATTCATATGAATTTATTTGCACAGTTACCAAGAGATAATGCAGTAGCACTGAAGCTAGCAAATCTAATACCACTGTTTCTGTATTGTTACCACAGAGATTTTTACTTTTAGAGAGACAAATATAGTCTGGCTGCAGTGAAAGGGTTAATGTATATTTGCTCAAAAGTTACCAAAATGGCATCTCAGTTAATTGGCATAACCCTGCAGAAGAGCAAAAGCAGGGTTGCACTATCATAGAGGGAGCTCAAAGGTGGATTGTGTTGCAGAGAGGCACAATCCCTATGGAGCTGTCAGGTACATAGGGGCAGTATGCCCACTGCTCTACCCTTTCACATCCCCACTATGTCTGGCAAGTGGGAGGATTCCCACTAGTGCTTCAGCTACAGGGGAATAAAGAAAAACCAGCAGCTCTGAGCAGGAAACATAGGAAATGCAATTATGTCTGACCACTACATGGAGGTGCAGGGGAAGGGAACAGTTTCTTCCCTCCTCTCTTCCTTTCAGCAGCTGGTGCTTTGTCTGTCCCAGGAAACCTTATGTAGAAGTGTGAAGCAACATTGGAAGATTTTTAAAATGCATCCATGTAGAAGTAACCATTTATTGCAAACTGTAGCAGCTAACATTGATTTAAAAAAATAATCAGAAACCCATGTCATTTTGAATTCAGATTTTTTACAATGAACCATGCCCATTAGCTTTCTGTAGTCAGCTCTCCATCATTCTTTAAAATTCCATGTAAGTTCTCCAACATTCCTTGTCCATTCCTATGGCTTAATGCACTTCATCCATTCCACAGAAACTGGATGACAGAATGATGCTCTGAAATCAGCACGCAAGTGTGCTATGAAATAATTATGTTTGATAGTGCAGATGTGCTCAAATTAACTTATTTTTTTCTGGACTTCAGAAAATCTGTAGCACAGACTTAAGGGAGCATTTCTTATGTTATTAAAAATAAATTACATGCAAAATAGGGCTGTGATTGATCCCATTCTAACATTTTAGAGCATTGAAAGAGAAAACAAGCATGCTTTGTGTAGTTAACAACTGATTATACAGTAGTTTTTGTCCTGGATTATGCTTCACAAGCAAAAGAATTGTAAAGCTATTAGCCTTGTTTTTTCAAGTTTCTCTGCTGATTAGCTTGAAAGACACTGCACCACACACATATATGATGACACATTAGCATTGACCCTAACTGAGATCAATTTTAAATCAAACGATTGGCAGAAGACTTTTACAAGACTGTTTTTAAAGGCAGCAGTCCTTTTATCATTAACAATGATAGTAAAGTAGAAGAGAAATATCAGAGTTGGCTTTTAGAAGGCAAACCATCAAGATATTCCTGGGGCATTGGTCTGCAGTGAATGCTATATTACATAAAACCATGGTAATTTTAGTTGCTTAATCAATTTTCAACCAAGCATGGTTGCATGGTATAATGATACTTTTCATAGTTCAGTAAACTCAAGGATCCCAGCAAAATAATGTGGTAAGGTCAGGAGTTGAACCACATAATTTCAATCTAAGTGACCAATCCTTCAAACATACAAGAAATCATTAGTTGCTGATTTTGAGTTTAGAACATAGTCCCTTAGAGGACATAATGATCACAAAGGGGCCAGTCCTACTCCTATTGATATCAATGGCAACTCTATTGACTACAGGAGCAGGCCCTAAGTTTTGTTGAAATCATTATTTTTTTTTAACAGTTTTCCTGAGTTGACAGGTTAGTTGTAGTTTTTAATGCCCAAAGCAAAGGCTTTTGTAAGGGATTGAAGATTAATATTGCAAGCAGAATCCTGAAGGAAGGATAAATCCAGTGTATTAAATTCACTGCTTACCTGAAAGTAAATAAGTACCCTACATTAACATCTTGAAGGATATATACTTATATGCCATCAAAGGCAAGCTGTCAAATGCTTAAGTTCACTTAAAAGTAAACTTTCATTCCAAAGTGATGTGCTTCCTTACAGTGAAATATATGGAGAATGCATATGTCCTTGTTTCCATTTTGAATGATTTAACTTTTTAGTGGCTGTCACAAATGTTTCTATACCTGTGTAAGATTAGCCACACATACTTCTAACAACTGAATCAAAATGTGACTGCTAATGAATTTTGGTCATCACAATCTGCAAGCAGTAATTATAGATGGTCAGATTTAAAGCAGCCAAATAGGCCAGTATGGTCAAAGTAGACAATTAAGTGTCAGAATAACACCAGAGCTGTGGGATGAACATATAATATCTTTATGCTTGTGATGTTGTCAACTTATTATTCTCATGCATTCAGATGAAAACTTGACACTTGTGGAAAAATTGAGATAATTAAAAATATAAAAATGTAAGAACAACCATATTGGATCAGGCCAGTAGCCCGTCTAGCCCAGCATCCTGTCTTCCAACAGCGACCAATGCCAGATGATTCTGAAGGAATAAACAGAACAGGAAATCATCGAGTGATCCATCCCCTGTTGACACTCCCAGCTTCTGGCTATCAGAGGCTGACACCCAGAGCTTGTGGTTGCATTTCTGTCCATCTTGGCTAATAGCCATTGATGGACCTATCTTCCATGAAGTAATCTAATTATTTTTTAACTCCATTATAGCTTTGGTCTTCACAATATCCCATGGCAATGAGTTCCACAGGTTGATTATGCGTTATGTGAAGAAGTGCTTCCTTATGTTTGCATTAAAGGTGCTGCCTATTAATTTCATTGAGTGACACCTGCTTTTTGTGAGAGTTAAATATCAATTCCTTATTCACTTTCTCCACACCAGTCCAAGATTTTATATATCTCTATTGTGTCCGGCCTTAGTCATTTCTTTTCCAAGCTGAACAGGTCCAGTCTTTTTAATTTCTCCTCACCTGGAAGCTGTTCCATAGCCCAATCGTTTTTGTTACCCTTCTCTGTCCCTTTTCTAATTCTAATATATCTTTCTTAGGATGGGATGACCGGAGCTGCATTTTTTCACTACTGTGGCACATTGAGCAGATATTTTCAGACAAATATCCACAATGACTCCAAAGAGCTCTATCAATGGTAACAGCAAGTTTGGATCTTATCATTTAGTATCTATAGTTAGGATGGTGTTTTCCAACCCGCAGTACTTTGCACTTATCACCATTGAATTGCATCTGCCGTTTGTTGCCCAGTCACCCAGGTTTGTGCGATCCCTTTCTAACTTTTCACAATCTGCTTTGAACTTAACTATCTTGAGTAATTTTTTTTTATCATCTGCAAATTTTGTCACCTCACTGTTCACCTCCCTTTCCAGATCATTTCTGAACATGTTGAGCAATATTGGTCCCAGTCCAGATCCTTGAGGGAGAGCACTATTTGACTCTCTCCATTTTGAAAACTGACCATTTATTCCCACCCTTTGTTTCCTGTCTTTTAATCAATAGTATTTATTATAAATAATTCCTCCAGCTCCAGAATTAGATGGATTGATATTAAAATGTACACCAAATTGAGGACTACATTCTTTCAACCTTATTCATGAAGTAATACCCTCCATGAGGAGTCCCAGAGAAATAAATGGGGTTACTCACTGAGCAAGGTGCCACTCAGTGTCAGGATCTTAGAATTTGGCCCAGCCTAAGTAGCTACCTTCATATTTTTAAAGTGAGGAAAATTCGTGCTGTACTTGAAACTAATCTTTCATCTTTTATGTTTGTATTATAGAACTGACAAGGAAGAAAGACTGTATCACTATGAGGAGTATTTGTTCTAGAGGAGGAGGAGGAACTATTTATTACAAATACCATTTCATTATGAATTTAAAGCTTAGATGCTCAAAGGCATTTAGGCACCTAACTCCCATTGACCTGAAATACTTTTGAGAATCTGGGACTTAGTTTATTAATAATTAATTTCCATACCACTCTTGCACATTTTGTAAATCTTATTTGTAATTATCCTCTAAAAATTTTGCTAAGAAATGACGAGTGTGTATTCTTTGTGCATGTACTGTTTGCTTTGAATATTGTGAGTGAAATTCCGGTACAATGGACTTAAGAGGAGTTTTGCCATAGTCTTCAATAAAGACAGAATTTTACCTCTTCTATCCATTTTCCATATCATGAGATTGGTCAGCTAAGTCACATTGAATTATTTCTACTCCCTGATTGGATGACTTTATTTGTCACTTATTCTTATGTTTTAAATCAATTATTAACAAATTTTTTAAATTAATTAATTCTCAGTGAATGGGCCTTTGAGAAATTTTGTAGACTCATGTACATTTTCACATATAGCTGTAATTTGTACAGGTATTTGTGAATGTGAATCACTGAATCATAGCAAATGGATCTAGGCATTCTTAATGACAACAGTCACAAATCAGTGTTTAAGGGAATTTAAGAACTAAGCTGGGTGCATTTTTTCAGAAAATACTTTTTTCCCCACTAAAAACATATATTCAGGTTGACCCAAAGATTTGCAAATTTGTGTAAAAAATATTTTGTTTCCCCCTAAAGTATTTTTTTTAAAAACATACTTTTTTACTGAGCTGAAAAGTTTGAACACATTTTTTGGGGGTAGATCCAAAATGAAATTGGCAAATTCGAAAATCTGCTATTTGCATAACCATGCTCAGCATCACATTTATTTTTTTTATTATCCATTGGGGACTTAGGCAGTTCCTAAATGCTCAGCTAAGTAGATTTTATTTCATATGTATTAATATATTCTGCGTGTTTTTTTCTGGCCTTCCTAAGAAGTCAAGAACAAGCTAAATTCCGTATAGAATTTTCTAAAGGTGGTACTGGCACTGTTGTTCTACAGCTTGGTACTGTTTACAGATACTGACGTTTGCATCTCTGCCCGCAACAGCATGACTAAATCTCTTTCCAGACACAGGCCTGGTCTACACTTACCTGGCGATTCGGCAGCAGTCAACAGGCGTTACGCAAACTACGCAGAGTAGCTTGCGTAACTCCTATCGACTTCTGTGCTTCCCTTTTGCATGGTGTCTTCATGGCACTGCGCCACTTGAGGAGGTGGCCTTACAGTGTCGACTTCTGAACCAATTGAGCAGGTATTCACTGACAGCTCAATCGATCCAGAAAGGTCGATACGATGGTGGTGACTTTGCCGCTGTCAGTGTAGACATACCCTGAGACACCTCTTCATAACTCCTCTGAAACTGTGAAACTGCAACATAGATATTAGGGTAGCATTAGTTTCCCTCTCGTTGGGAATGCATATTCTTACAGCAGCTTTGACTTTCTTGAAACCTTGTGGTATCAACTTTGAGAACAACAGGTCTACATGGCATCTGATTATCTTTCCCCTCCTCTCAACCTCTCATATATAATCAGACTAATCAATTTGACGCCAGGGAGTACTTTTACAAAGTGACAGTTGAGGATTTAGCCATGTGATTCCCATTAATGTTAAAACTAAACCCCTTCACATGGCTTTGAAAATCCCCACTCCACCTGTTGTTCAGATGGATTGTAACTTGTAACTAATCAGGATATTATAAAGGAGGGGAAAACTGGACTTCATTAAAGAAAATAGTAGCATACCAATAATAGCAGTTATTTTAATTTTACATAATAGGGGCACTTGACTAAAATAGCAACTATTCTAACTTCCTCAAAGGCATCAGCTTCCATGTCATTCACAATAAACTCTAAATCAAAACACATTCCTCTGCATAGCTCTCATTCTCCTAGGACACTCCTAATTTTCCTTCCTCTATCCTGAGTTTTCTCATTTGTCCTAGATAGCCAGGACTGGAAAAAATATCCACCATTCTCTTCTTCCAAATCGATGGACCACTGCTAAGTGAGGGCCTGCTTTTTGTACTGTGCTATCCTTCCTCTGCTTGACTTTATAGCTCCACCAACACCATTTGCTTCACTTATTCTCCTCTCCCCCAACTAGAGTAGCAGGTTCTGCCCCACTCAGGAGGCTTCTCTCAGCAGAGTTCGTCCACAGTAAGGAGGACTCCACTGAGAAGATGAACCCAACAGAAAGAGAAATAGTGGGTCACCAATGATGTCATAGGGAAAGTGGAAAGGGAAAATACTACAAAAAGGAAAAGTGAGTGAAAGAGAGAGTGTGGAGGGGTCCCTCACAAGTCAAAACACCCTCTTACAGCCAGGCATGAAGCATTACCCTCTTCTTAGAAACATATAACATTAGGGTTGGAAGGGACCTCAGGAGATCATCTAGTCCAACCCTCTGCTCAAAGCTGGACCAACCCCAACTAAACCATCCCAGCCAGGGCTTTGAGCCTTAAAAACCTCTAGGTATGGAGACTCCACCACCTCCCTAGCTAATTCATTCCAGTGCTTCACCACCCTCCTAAGTGGCCTCACCAGTGCCGAATAGAGGGAAATAATCATTCTCCTTGATCTCCTGGCAATGCTCCAACTAATGCAGCCCAATATGCCAGTAGCCTTCTTGGCAATAAGGGCACACTGTTGACTCATATCCAATTTCTTTTCCACTGTAACCCCCAGGTCCTTTTCTGCAGAACTGCTGCCTAGCCAATTGGTCCCCAGTCTCTAGCTGTGCATGGGATTCTTCCATCCTAAGTGCAGGACTCTGTACTTGTTCTTGTTGAACCTCATCAGATTTCCTTTGGCCCAATCCTCCAATTTGTCTAGGACACTCTGTACACTATCCCTGCCCTCCAGGGTATCTACCACTCCCCCAGCTTAGTGTCATCTGCAAATTTGCTCAGGATGCAATTCACCCCATCCTCCAGATCATTAATGAAGATATTGAACAAAACCAGACCCTGTACCGACCTCTGGGGCACTCTGCTTGTTACCAGCTGCCAAGTAGACATAGAGCTGTTGATCTCTACTTACTGAGCCAGATGATTTAGCCAGCTTTCTATCCATCTTATAGTCCATTCTTTCAACCCATACTTCTTTAACTTGTTGATAAGAATACTGTAGGATACAGTATCAAAAGCTTTGCTAAAGTGAAAGTATATTACGTCCACCACTTTCCCCACATCCACAGAGCCAGTCATCTCATCATAGAAGACAATCAGGTTGGTCAGCCATGATTTGCTCTTGTTGAACCCATGCTCACTATTCCTGATCACCGTCCTCTCTTACAAGTACCTCATATTGGATTCCTTGATGACCTGCTTCATGATTTTTCCAGAGACTGAAGTGGCCTGTAGTTCCCTGGATCCTCCTTCTTCCCTTTTTTGAAGATGGGGACTGTATTTGCCTTTTTGCAATCATCCGGGACTGCCCTTCTAAGTCTGCCTTGGTTTGTCCCTTCTCACAACTCAGCCCTCCAGCCAAGTTGCTTATAGTTCCCAGCCCTTCCAGTGTAGTAAGGAGTCCAAACAAACAAATAGCACCTTATGTCAGGTATTCAGCCCCACGCAGGGCTCAATAATTCATGCCTCTTGCATCAGGAGGGCTTTTACATCCATTTTTACAGTGGGAGGTAGAGAACACAGGCCCTGCCTCTCTCTGGGTTCCCTGCCTTTCCTCTGGGTTACAGCCTAGGGACTCTAGACTAAGCAGCTAAGGGCTGCTTCCTCTGATTCACTGCTGCTTCCTTGGGCCACTTCCTTCATCTGCCTTCAGCCCCCTTTCAAAGCCCATTCATTCTAGTGCTTTCTACCAGGAGGTTCTAGCTTCTTGCTCCACTTCCTGTCAGTTCATGGCTGATGTAAAATCCCCCAACAGCTATTCCCAGGCCACTCACTCTTTTACCCTGCTCTATAGCCTTAAAAAGGCATAGTAGAGCTTTCTTTATCTTACCAACTTTCCCAATATTCTCATTAAACTCACAGTATATTCTGTCACCTTAAAGAGTCTAAATTCTTCATAAAGAGTCTTTCTTTCTTCAGTCTCACATCAGGTGATCAACTATTTCTTTAGCCTTACATGTGTTAAACAACTCATCTTTATAGCTATTAAATAAATTTAAATCATTGTTCAAACGGTGTCCAGTTTACAGTCTAAATATGGGCACTTCACTAATCCTTTCATAACTTCGGAGTAGCACACTATCCTCTGTTTTGGGGCACACTTCATAGAATCTTCTTCTTCTTTTCTCTTTGATCCACAATTCTTGTCATTCCTTTTAAAATCCTTTTGTAACTAAACTTCTAAATTCCTACTCAGAGGAAAATCTTAATATCAATTTCTCCATTTTTAAACCATTTTTTACTTCCTTATCCACCATTTAATTTCCTGGCATCCCAGAACATGTTGGAATCCATGATAGTACTATGTTCATGCCCAAGCACACAAACTCTGTTGTCAAGCTATATTTCATTTATTGGATCACTCCTGCTTTCCGAGGCACCCCTTTTAATTGCCAGTATACCTGATAATACTCTCATCTGCCTGGTTTGTAACCCCTTAACCCAACTGTTGCTACTCAACCAATTAATCACAACTGGAAGGCTGCTACTCTGTCCCTTAACAGCTGTGGCAGGATAGGACTCCCCTCACAGGAGCTATACTTGGTACAAGAGGCAGTGGGCAGGGATGACTTTCCAGAAGCTCTACTTTATACTACTAAAGCAGGATTCGGTGCCAATCAAGCAAAGGCACAGTATAATATAGTGTAGCCATACCCTCTTGGTGCCCCCTTCACATTCTTGACATGATCCCTATCCCACACAGGGGATATGGAAAGAGCAGGGCCCAGATCCAACACATTGGCACCATCTCCTGACAGGAGAATTTTCTGTCCACCCCTTACAGCTGGTAATGGACCCCTTTGAATCTCCTGAGTTGGGGTTGTGTGTGCTCTTGCATGTTTTTACAACATTCATCAATATGTGGTGTTGATACAGTGTTGCAAAAACCTATCAGAAAATACACATGACAATGTAACACATGTTCATCTAGTGTCACAATGCAACCAATAGAGCAGATAATATAGGGTTTGGTGGACTTACTGGCAAGATATTTAGAACAGCTAGAAAAACTGTATCACTTTCAATGTTCTGATAATAAGGAAATTCATATGTAAAAATAGAATCCTGTTTCACAAAAATCACTTTTCAAATGGTGGTAATTATGCCAAACACAAATTACTTCCTTGGGTGTCATACTTTCTGATAAAATTAATGAGTGACTTAATAAGTTGTGTATTAACATAATGGGCTATTTAGACTAATTCACTGGACAAGTAATAGTATCATTGCATGTCTTCACACGGAATGTATCACTGTTAATGTTGGAGGAAGTTAATAAAATGAAAGGGAAATTATTTAAGAAGTCAGAGGTATGCAGGATTAATACATTGATCATCCACCTCTGAATATACCCAATGTCATCCAAAGAGAGGAATTTATGTGGGTATTTACTACATATCCATCTGCATCACAAATCATTATAGATTATAGCAAATTTAAGGACTCTTTTTGTGTTAAGTATATGCACCTAAATACAAACAACATTAAGGTTTTTATTATTGCTGCATAATTCACTCTACTGTAGTTAAGCTTCTGTCATTATTTCCATCATAAGCCCTCTTTTAAAGAGGATTTATAACTTGGTCATTTCACCTTGAACTAAAGCTTGGCATGTACATTCTGACTAATCCCCAAAGGTGCAGAGGACCTGCAATTTCCATTATGTTCTTCAGTGAGTATTACAGGTGCTCAACCACTCAGAACAGAGCCCTTCACCCAAAAAATAGAAAAAAAGCTATTTTTTCCTCTTTGGTATTGTTTAGACTGTGCTCTCTTGGAACACAACAGACAAAAATGCTACCACCTTTCCCCATCTCCAAAATCAATTACTATTCATTTATTCATTTCAAATCAATCCTGCCCCCTGAATATAAGGGATATTTGAAAATAAATGTTAGAGATTCTCCAAAATCTGTAAAGTGCTTAATGGTTCGATGTAAAACTAAAATTAATGGATGTAGATAGATGTAATAGATGTAGAGCTGCAGTTAATCTAAAAAAAATTCTGCTAACTTCCCTTCCCACTGTAGTCAGTGGGCCTGAATGGGGTATATTATTATTTATTTGTATTTCACAATTTCTAAAGACCTCAACTGAATTTGGATCTCTGCTGTACTAGGGCTTGTAAAGACACACAGAAAGAGGCACTTCTTGCCTCCAAAGAGTTTACAGTCTAAATTAAGAAGACCTACATGCTGTGAAGAAAGGAAAGATTATCCCCATTTGACAGAATAGAGAATTTGAAGGGTTATGTGATTTTCCCATGGATATTACACAGGAAATTTGTAGCACAGCTGAGAAATGAACACTGCTCCCCTGAGTACAGTCTCGTAGTTTAACCATAAAACCATTCTTCCACAGCACTGACTTTGTTATAAAGTCTTTCCTTCTATCCTTAGATTGTTGTTGTCCTTTGTAGCTTTTAGTATCTCTACGCCTTAATTAGATCTATAAGCATATATTATTATCTTCCTGTCCCTTATGTCAGCAAGGAATAAGATAGTGCTGCCTCTATTTCAATCTTCCCTCACTTGCCACATCAGAATATTATAACTCCTTTCCTAGAGTATCCAGTTTCTTTCTGATGACTTAGGACAAAGTTCTGCTCACAGTTACATAAATATATCTGGTTTTAAACTTCAGTGGATTTACTCTGGATTGAAATCTTATGCAACTATCAGAATTTGCCCCATAATATGGTATCATAAATGGTTGCATAAAGTGATCAGACAATGCAAGTAAATACTAATGGGACTGATTTAACCTTGAGTTATGTCAATATAAAATATGTATATTTATAGAAGTTTGTAGATTTATACATGTATGTAGAAATACATACACACTCTATGTGGGTGTGTATTATACACATTTTCAGGAAGTAAAAAGTCCATCCTCCGGAGGTAGGTCATGATGGCACAGTGCATACTAATAGATAATGTACAATGTGCTATACAGAATCCCTTCCCCGAAGGCATAAGCAGTTGCAATACTGTACAGACCAAACATGGAGATTTGTGTGGTCCTGATAACTGGATTCCTTCAATTACGAAACCAGCTTTTTGCATGGAGTGAGAATTGTGACAGTCCAGATTTAAAGGACAGATTTAAAGGATTTTTTCATCTCTTGGTGAAACAGGCAGGTTTGTTTCTTATTCCTGGAAAATGTATTTCTTCCCAACACTCCCCTTTTTGCACTCTATACTACTCTTTAGCACAAAAGTGATGTAATTTTTTTTTAAACTAAACAAAAAACAAGAGCAGGTTTTTCTGAAGCAGCAATGGTACATCATCTGCATCAAATCATACTGTATGAAATGCTGGCTATGAATATCAAATAGCTTCAGAGTCATTCAGCTGCAGAAGCTTGGAACAGGAACATTCAGTATGCGATCCTTTGCTCTTGATTCCAGAAATCTCTCCTTTTATCTGTAGCAGCTGTTGACCCATAATACTTTTGTGCCTCTCCAAAATGGCTGCAGCACAGCTCTGACACAGTCTGGAGAATAAAAACGTGTGCTCTAATTAACATTATGCAATCCCATGTTCTTATCACTAAAGGAAATGTGAACCAGTGGTCAACAACCATTGCTATAGTTCACTGGACACACTTCCAGCATAAGAAGCTTCACCTGGTCTCTTAGGAGAACAATTATTGTATCACCAGAAAGTATACAGAATGAGAAATAGTTTGGGAAAAAAATGCTGTGGACAATATTAGGCTGAAATTAATGTTG
The DNA here is from genome assembly GCA_007922155.1 of Mesoclemmys tuberculata. NCBI lineage: Eukaryota > Metazoa > Chordata > Testudines > Chelidae > Mesoclemmys > Mesoclemmys tuberculata. Next base: position 53,730,918 of record ML675624.1, on the reverse strand, counting down.
GATGGCAACTGTAGTGATAAAAATTAACATCAGAGTTAACCTGAATATTATTTGTGAACTTCCTGGTGCTGATACATTTCTAGTATAGTCTCTGTAAAATACTTCTCTAAAACTATTCAAGGAGTGAGGGTAGGGGGCAAAGCATGTGTGTGTTTTCATTACAGTTGCATATTCCTCAATAAAGCTTTGACAAATGGAAAAATTCCCCCCACCTTCCAATATGTAGTTTCAGGTTTCCTTCAGCCTGAAATGAAACATAGTTTTGGGCATTTTTAATAAAAGCAAAGGAAATGAAGCACTATCAAGGGGACTTAGGCACCATTCACAAATCTGAGAAAGTATTGTATAAAATACTTGAATAATCATTGGCTAGAGCACATGACAAGAGAATAATTCTATAGCCAGGTGGTTAGGGCACTCACTGGGGGAGAAAGGCCACCTAGGTGTCAGTCCCTGCTTTAGCTCCCATTAATGTATTCATACAAAGCAGCACAGCTTCAAACAGAGACTAAATAATAATTCTTATCTGAGAACATCCAGTTTACTGGTGGTTAGCACACTCCCTGTGGACTGGTGACAGCTGAGTTCAAGTCTCTGTACCACAGTGGGGATTTGAACCTGGGGCTCTCACATGAATGCCCTAAATACCGGATAAAAGAAGGGGGCTGGCACATTTATTTTTCTTTTGTTTTGACTGAAACAATTCATCAAAAATTGACACAAATTTGCAAAACGTTTCAGTCAAGAGGACTCTACATTTTTCAGTGAAAAGAAGGTTCAGACAACACATTTTGCCCAGCTCTTCTCACCATGCTCTGCCTGTTTTTAAGGGGACTCTGTGGGTTAAAGAACCCTTCGTCTGGGCAGTCAAATGTTTTCTGAGGTTCCTTTTTGTTGTAGAGCAACTGCCAGTGGAGGGTTAATTGCCAGGCCCCCTTTCATGACAAGCTGATCCTAGGTGAGGTGCCTTGGACTTGGGAATTTTCCAGGTGTAAAACCCAGGAGTTGAGGTAAGAACAGGGAGCTTTTTGTGGCAATATTCTATCTGCTTTAGTCTAGGAGTGTGAGGCTATATCTTTACTGCAGATGTGTTTTTACATTGGAATAGCTTACTTGAGTTAGCTATCTCAATGTAAAATCCTAGCAGAGCTAAGGCACAGGTAGCTTTTACCTCAGTTGGGGGACATATGGTTGACCACAACCAGATATAGAGAGATAAAACAAACACACAAACACACACTATCTATGCCTTGTGTCCACTAGCATTTTGCATTGAGAGAGTTAACTCAGGTTAGTTATCTATGTAAAAACACACCTATTTTTTCACGGAAGCCTTTTGCCAGAGACACCTAGGACTCTTTTGGGTGTTTAATAAATAATGATAATAATGAAAGTATAAACCAACAAACAAACTGTCTTCACCATCTTTTTGTCCCTTAGGACAACAATTTGTGTGGGTTTCCATGACAACCAGCTGCCACAACTTTTTCTGGCACATGCCCATTAGAACTCTACAGATAATCAAATACATTAAAAACAGAATATACCTTACAGCACTTTGCAAGTCTCCTGCCTATGTTTTGCATTCAGGTGCTGAGCTGCATTACAGATCATCTCATCTACAATCATGAGAATGGTAGCTCTCTTTTTCATTGTTAATTTCCTTTGTTATATTTTAGGTCTTTCCCCCCAAAATACTGATTTATTCTTCCTTGAAATTAGAGGAGGCAATGACAATATATTTTTGTATTGCCTTGTAATATTACTTTTAATATTACATCACTGTAGATTGTCCAAGCTTAATTCAGACCAGCTGATAGCACCAAATTACAAATAACAGCAGCTTCCTAATTTATATCCAATTTAGAACTCCAGATATTGCAGACTACCTTGCCAGTGCAGCTTTAATTTATTTCAAAAACACAAAACATGGCTGAAAGTAACAGGCTGATGAGTGTCTTGCCAACATCTTCCTTAGCCAGTCCCCTCATCATCCTGCGGTGAAATATCTATTGACTGTCCTAGTGCGTATAAAACATACTGGTCCAGATTCATTCTGGATGTAACATTAACAAAGCCAGTGGAGATACACTAAGGATAAATTCGGTTCAACAACATGGGAGAAGCAATTTTAGTATTCTTCCGGATTATACTCCAATATGAACCAGTGAGTAAAAATTGTTATTAACGTAAACTGTTCAACCACTGATACACAAATCATTACTCTAAGGATTTACAGACATTTAATACAGCACTTATATTACTAGCATTCCACATAAAATTAAGAGCCTCAGTATTCCATATCTGATTTATTTTAAACCAGTCAAAGACTGAGGGTCTAATTCATTTATACACTAAGGCCCCTTTACAACACCCTTTGGCAGTGTGCAGCAGGCTTAACATGAGTTTAAATGCAACTTATATCCCCTTAAGGCCTTTTACTCGGCCAGAGAATTGTAAGAGGTACTCAGGTCAAATTCAAAAATCACATAAGTGACTTAGGAGCCTTTTCCAGTAGTGAGACCCAAATCCCATTGAATGTCAGTGTAACAGATTCTTTTGAAAGTTTTACTCTTTAGTGCAAATGAGAGTCAAGGCCTTTGACAAGAAGTAAATTTACTCACTGTTATCACAGGTGAAACTGTACCTGTTTAAGTGCTAATGCAGGCAGGTTTCTTACTGTGAGTATTAGTGTAAATGCACCCATTGCAAATAAAAGGTTAAAAAAAAAGATGTACCTGAAGAGTTGCTGTCCATTAGCTAGTTTAGATGCCACTGAAAAATACAATATTCACCTTTCCAAGGCAACTGATGGCAGTTTTCCGTTACCAACTAATATAGACAGTAGAAAATTCCCAAGAGAACTAGGTGTAGAACTTTTTAATCATTCTCTCAAGCCCTGAGACACAATATCCTTCTGAGATATTATTCTTTTTCCTCACCAACTTTTTATATCACAAGATATCCCCACTATCATGAAATTTGTACTGTTCCATAAAGGTGGCCTTCAGGACTCTGTTCATTTACATTTAAACCAGTAAGAAGTTCCATCTCTACATAGATGTGACTGTCTGAGGGGCTCTATAGAGCTATTTATATCAGGTATACATATAATGAATTAAGAAGCCAATGAGCAGAAAGGTCTCATGTGGTGGAAAATAACCCACATTATTTGCAGGTTTTTTAATCATTTTGTCAGAACTAAATAGATACTTTATGGAGTGCTGGGGGGAAATTGTGGTGTGCATTGCCACAATTAGTATAAATTCATCGCCATTTTCAGCTGAGAAGCACTAAACACAACTAGAGGTCCCATTCTGCTCTCTTAGAAATAAGAAACAAAATCTCACTGATTTCAATGGGAGGAGGATCAGGCCTGAAAGCAAAAGACCAAAAGATAATTGTATTCTTTCCTCCCCTGGATATATCGTCTATGTAGAGAAAAGAGATGATCTCCTACTGCATTCAGATAACAGCGAATTAGAAAATCCCTCTCCTCACCAAGCCGGTAACATCACGGTAGCAAGAGTCAACGTTTCCTTTTTCCATTGGGTGCATTGGTGCCCCTGACATGCAGAAGTCATTTCATTTTGTCTTTAAAAGTTAGTATGGCTCAATTAATAGGAGACAAATGAGCTCGTCATTTAAACTAGGGATAGTATATTTAGGATCACTTAAAGGAAGCTCTTATTCAACAAGCACACACTAAACCAGTGTCACAAGAGAAAAGGAAACCTATCTGTGTGGCTCAACAGTAACTAAAAAACCTAATACCTACAGAAAACAAACTCATGGTTCATCCGTCATGCTTCTGATTCTTGAAAGTCTCATTACTTTTGCAGGGCTCAAGAAGGAGCAACTCTCACTCCAAGGTATGGCAATGTACAGTGGACCATGCACAATAATCTTCTGTGTCTTGCTTTATCCTGTGAAGGTAATTAACCACTGGAATAACATTGACTTAATACAGCTTTGAAACTTTACTATGCAGAAAAAAATTCTGCTTTTAACCATCTTAATTTAAATGAAACAAGCATAGAAAGTTTCCTTATCTTGTCAAATCTTTTTTTTTTAAACTGTCCCTTTTTTTTAGTAGTTTACATTTAACACAGTATTGTACTTTTTGTTTGTTTTTGGTCTCTACTGCTGCCTGATTCCGTACATCCGGTTCCAAATGGACCAGTCAGTTCATAACTCTCAGGTTCATAACTCTGAGATTCTACTATAAAAATACACTGAAGTGGAGGACTGTATCCCCATTTCAGACTAATTTTTAAAGCATCTTGGGGGAAAAAACTTAAACCAAGTGTCAGTTTTTCCAATTTTTTAACAATAATAAAAATGTCACTTAAAATAAAACTGGTTTAGGGAAGGATTTAACTATCTCCCTACTTAAAGCATGCTGTATAACTAGCCTGGGACAATGATGGGGCTACTAATTTGTCTGCTCCAGCAGAGCTCATCTGAGCAGGCTGAAGATATTCAGGGCACTAGTGCTAGTATCATAAAAAAGAGCACTTCACATGCATGAAAGCGCCATCATGTCAATACAACGGTCAGTGCTAGTATGATAGTCAATTCCTATGACATTTCTGACTTTATGCTAGGGCAACAGATATGGTGACATCTTCTGTCAGCTCCAGCTTTCCTGGTATATACATCCTGAAGCTTTTCAGAGCTACTTACTACCGGTCTACTCATACCACCAACTTCTGTCCCACATTGGCAGAGAATAAAAAATGGATAAAACGTAGTAATCCACACACTCTGCAAAGCAAAAGGCTGTGTCTGATCAGAGACCTATTGCAAAGTCTTTTGTTTCCTCACAGTTTCATCCAGTGAAGCAAGTTTGGGCACTTGACAAAGCTTTTTTTTCCACAAAACAATCATCAAGTGTCAGCACTGCACACGAGTGGAACTACTACCACCCTGTGACTTACAAGCCACTCACATGACTAAAAGCTCACAAATTTCAGCCAGGACAGCTTTTTCCAAGATGTGGTGAGAATCAGTCACCTGTTCAGAATTTCCACTTTGTCATAAACCAAATATTGAGATCATAATCTAGTGGAGTAGAAACGTAGCATTACCAGTTATATAGCCATATGCGAATATATGCAGCCAATGTGAGCAGCATGTTAGAAACAGATATAAAATATGGAAGTATTTAAATGGTAAGGTAGAACAGAGATCAAGATGGTAGAAGTTTGAATTTGTTAGAACTAATGTTGTATCAGACCAGTTTGTAAAAATAAGGATTTTTGGGTCAGGGACCATGCTATCTCCATTTGTATTCACCGAGCATTCAGTAAACATTCACTATCCTTCGCTCACTGTACAAATAAGGGGATAACAGACACCCCAAAATGCATTGGCCTGTTCGATTTGTGTACTCTGACTATTGAATTTGGGTTATATATTATATATACTTGGTATTTGCTGTATCAGGAAGACTCTCAGGTAAAACTAGTCTTGTCTAGGCTATGCGCTACCATGTAAAAAACAGACTGAATACTAAAACTAACTAGTATATGGACAGTAGATCTGCATAGTAGTAGATGTTTCAGAGGAATGGGGTCCTAGTTTAGGTCTCTTATAGATGTAGAGCCAACCTGTGAAGTTTGGATCTTAATCTGAATCTGGAAGGAAACTTCCCTTCAGCAGGTGAGTACCCGGTTTTCCATTTGAACCCATTTTTACTTCCTTCTATTTCTGTGAATAAGAAAGCCTCCAGCCTGTTACAGAGCTGCTTGAAAATCCTAAGTATTTTAAAAACATTTCTTATTGAAGACTCCATTCCAACAAATTGTAGAAAAGCTGACTCAGATCAAATACAGTATATTAAAATTCTATTGCATATGTTGCATCCTATATGAGATTGAGAAGAAAGCAAAACAAAAAAATTGGGATTAAGGGGAAAAAGAGAAGGATATGTCATCCTCAGCGTGCTTCCACAAAATACTGAATTTTATGGCCACTGGCATAGATGTAATATTACTTGTGAAATAGGCTTTAATACACAAGAATTTGCTAGCAGAAAACACACATAAATAACATCTCGGGCAAAGATTTAGTCTGAGGGGTGTAATCATAAGCAATTGGTAAGAACATAATTAGTTTAGTGAGTCAGTAATTCAGCATGATCTTTTGCAAAACACTTTACTACACAGAAGTGGGGATCACTTTTGGTATACATCTTATATTCCTAAAGCTCATGCTTCAGGGTTTCATCAGGAAGGAAATCTCCCCTTGCAAAGTATTTTGGGAGGTTTTTTGGGTTTTTTTTAAATCTCCTTCCTCTGAAGCATCAAGGATGGCTATGGCTGGAGATGGGACATTGGGCTGGGTAGGCCAGGACTCTGAGGTAGCACCAAGCATTCTCTGTCTCAGGTGAGTGGATGGTACTTTCTCACATCCTCAGAATCTAACTGATTACCATATGTGGGGCTGGGGAGGAATTTTCCTCCAGGTCAGACAGAGTGACTTTAGGAGCAGGGCAGTGGTTCACCTCCCTCTAAAGCATGTGAGTACAGGTCATTTGCCTGGAATATCTGAGTATATCTCAGTTAATCATTACTCTGCCATTGTTGGGACCTTGAGCACTGGTGCACCGTGTTCCCTTGTCTTCTCTGTCTGTGGCAGATAATAGTCTGGTCTCCTGTAGTCTGTAATACTAATACGGGTACAGGGTAGTGGTGGTGGCCTGTGATATACAGAAGGTCAGACTAGATGGTCTAGTCGTCCCTTCTGGCCTTAAACTTTATTACCTTCACAGTTTCTTTACTTTGAGGAGCTCGGGCATAAATTTGTTCATAAAGCCCTGCACCCTACAACAGAAACTTGCCTGTTCATGAGTTCCAGAGGGGTAGCCATGTTAGTCTGTTCTTAGCAAAACAGCGAGTCCCCTGTGGCACTTTATAGATTAACAAATATATTTGGGCATAAGCTTTCGTGGGCAGAAACCACTTCGTCAGTGCCACAGGACTCTCATTGTTCTACAACAGAAAGCATCCTTCTATATAAAATCCAATCAAATTACATAAAATATATACTCTTCCGAAGAACAGTAATTTCATTGCTGCATGGAAATGCATAAGAGGGTCCACAGTTTTTATCCTGTATTTTATTTATTTAGTTTTAAAAACAAATGGCAAGTGATGGGTATTTTTTGCCCATCTCCCATGGTTCCTGGAATACTGTCACACCTCAATGCAAGCAACCTGAGTTTAGCTGCAATAAAGCACTGCATAATCAACAGCCAACGTATGAACTGAAGTGGGCGTAGTGGAGCAAGAGGGTAGGCAGAGATAACCAGGTTGGAAGAAAAAAGATTTGGAAGTGCAGTTTTTCTAAGCTGCTGACATTATAATATATGAACAGAATGGTTTTGGCCCATATGTTATAACAAACAGAAAGCCAGTAGCCACAGACATACACGCTGCATTTTGTGTAGCAGGAACAGTTAATTCTCAACCTGAAGCAATGCTGCTAAAGAGCTGCAATTTACTGATAAATTCACATATTTGCAGTGCTACAGCGCCTCCTAAAGAGCTGCTCTGATTTAAAGAGAATTTTTCTGCAAGCAAAGACTCTAATGCTGTTTAAAAGGGATCAACTTAAACTTCTATGATAATTTTATTTGCTGGCTTTTTTATTATTAACAGAAAAAAAAGGACCGAATTTCTTAAAGGATGCTTTTGAACCATGAACTTGTCTTGCTGATCTTCATCAGCAAAGATTTTCATGGTAGCTGATTAGCTCCAGTGGATGGCCCAATTATAAGCATTAGAAAGCCAGTCAAAGCAGCAAATTAAAGCTTTAGGGGGCATTCGGGAAAAGAGAAACTTTTTCATCTTTTAAAAGTTGTGAATGAACAAAATATTGTCAGCTTTGCAGGCAGGATGTTAACACAGATATTTCTTTGGCCTAAACTCTGTTTTCAGAGCTCACCGCATGTGTAAACTAATTAAATATGTACCATACGCTTAGTGGGAGAGTTGAAGTGTTCAGATTCTCTCTCTGGTAGTACTTTTCAGAAATAATTTCTTAGAAGTTTTCAGATGTTAAATTTACTGTTTATTCAGTCTCTGTTAAAGATTCCATGTATGAAACAGAGCAATTTATCAGGCTTTCCATTTCAATCTAGGGAGCCAGTTCCTGGGTCTGAGATTTAGGACACCTTTTAGATGCCCTGAGAACTATTGTGGATCTATGGTTTCCACGACTTAGGAAATACTCCAATTTTTCAGCTCCAATGTAAATACTTTAATGCAGATCACCTTCATTGCTAAATCTTTCAGGAGCCCAACCCCTTTCCCTTCGAATTCAATGGCTAAACTCCCAATCACTTCAGAGAGAACAGGACTGCGTCTCAGGTACATTTTTGACCAAATAAGCCATTAATTTAATGGAACATTAATAAGATTTTAACAGTCTAGTGGTTGCTATAGAAAACCAGCAGTGAAAGGGCAGTTCTACCTTATTGGTAGCACTTAGGTGAACTTTGAACAAGTACGTGAACACCTATACATGCTAGTCATTTCCTGCCAGTGATTAAACACTAAAAATTGCAAGGAAACCAGGAACAATCTCTTAGATCCACCCTAAAAATCCTCCTCTGAAGGACTCCAGTAAAGAGAGTGGGTGAATACATATCATCGCCCTGGCTCTCCTATGGAGATGTTAATCTGTGCAACTATCTGTAGCGATGGGCCCATGCCATTTGAGGAGCTCTACTGACAGATGCCGGTAACATTTCCTGTCACAGGGAAACTGTCCAGAATGTTTCTGGTGCTTGGGGGAAAAAAACCTGTGGGGTACCACAAGAAAATACCAACCGTGGAAGGGCCAATCCATCCCAAGACAGGGATTTCATCTTGAACACTAACAATGTAAATCATTATAATAAGGTATGCAAATGAAGGTTTTGAAGAAGTTTATACAACAGGGCACATACTGATAATTAAACATACTGGTAACCAGGGTATCAGGGTACATACTGGTAACCCTGGGGGGGCGCAACTGAAAAAGAAAAATGTGCCAGCTATTTATATAGGGTCTGATTGTAATGCCACTTATAAGGATGGAAAGCCAGTGGAACTACGCCAACATGAGTTAGATGAGAATCAGATACAGTGTACTGACAACATAAATAATAAATTCTGATGGTTTCCAGAAACTGAACAACAAAGGGAAAGCATCAAAATAGTATGAACTGGCCTCATCAGGAATCTGAATTCCTTCTTGCTTCTGGCTCTACAAAGATGAATCTGACAGTAAGAAGGACCATCTCCCCTCACTGATAGATGTCTGCAACAAGGATACTGAATCTCTGAATGCATTATCTGGAAGAATAGAATTTGACTTTATGACTGAGACTTTTACAGACCTGTCAAAATCCCCACTTTCTTTTGTACTATTAGGAAGAAGTACATATCCTTTGGGAGAGTGGAAGAGTCTGTATAAAATAGTGAATTCAGCAGAAAGATGCAGCAATGAAATATGGGCAATAAAAACGGAATTATTCCAGTGCTTAATATGGGAATCATAGCTTTTTGTGGAAGAAACTGATAGCTGTCAGGTTGATCAGTGATCATGACAATGACCATGGGTCCATATAAAGGAATCCCAGAGCTTGCATCACTCTCTGAATCTCAGTGACTTGACAGATATATGTTTCTTGAGACATTCCTCAGTATAATTCCAGAGGTAGTCAAGGAATTTATTTGAAATATCAATCTCTAATGAACACTGGGAATTTTTCCTATAGTCAAAAAGAAGATTGATAAATCTTTGCTTAAATTTTCCAGTTTCCTGACACATATCAAAGTTGCCCTAACAAAATATTTGATTTCTTTTCAACACTTTAAAAAATGTTTGTAAATAGTCTGTAGTCCCTGCTTATTTTCTAATTTCTACCTCAGGGGTAAAAACTAAATCCTTAATAACTACTGTTGAATAGACAACAGTTATATATCATTTCCCCTAACTCCATCACATACCCTTCATCATCTTTCCCTTCTAATTCTTGACAAACTCAAAACAGAAAGAGCAATTAACAAACAATTAGCAAACATTTTGTTAGGAACATAGAAAACTGCTTAGCAGGAGGTGGTTAGAGGCACTTGCAGCATGCTTAATTGTATTCTATATAGTGCTGAATTTGCTGCAGTGTTTCTAATATTAGTAGGATATAGCACATCAGCCATGAAATGGTTTTTGCTATTAGAGATATTAAAATACATGGAGAAAAAAGACCAACCAAAATTTGTGTTCTATTTCTATCCTTCTCATGAAGAAATCACCTTTTTTGGCTGTAAAAGTTATGGAATTTAATGTTTTAATACAACTTCTATTGAATTTTGTGAGATGGCCTCAATTTTGAAGAGGATGTTCCATGTCTGGCTTACTAGACATGAAAAGCTTCAGTTTTGAAGGTGTCATGTATCTTTAGAGAGATGCTAAATCAGATTAAAGGGCGTTTAGCACCTCTCTGAAGAGCTCAGCTATACTCCTTGCAGCATTGGCTCCTAAAATATCTCCAGGACTCATGCAATATCATCACTATATGTTGCTTGTGTTGTGATAGCTTAACATCCTGAATGTGATATGATGCAAAAAACTAGTGTCACAGTTGCTGTGCAAAAGGTCAGTATATAGCATGCTGATTTTTCACCAGAGAACAGGCTTTTAGAACTGGCAAGGTATTTTAATCTGAAAAAAAAAAACCAAAAGGTAATATGCAGCCCTCTCTCCCTTATGTAGGCAAGCCTTAAGAAAAGAACATGAGGGTACAGAGATTAGCTGAGTAGGTGGATACACATTAATGGACCACATGGCTTCCTGTCACTTTTTGCCTTTCAAATAGATATTACATGCATACTAAATCTGGCAGTGCATCCTCCATTGATTATATGTTTCATTTTACAGGAAACTTAACACAAGATGAATGGTTATGTCATAAATGTCTCTTTGCCATACAAAGATAATTCTGAATTAGAAACAGAAGAACTGTCATTAAAAAATCCTCTTTTCATGGTCTTGAAATGACCACCAATTATTTTAATGATCAAGAGGAAATAAATCTCTATTGGTCTCTTATTTGACTCTAGTAATGCAGGTAAACAGAAATTTCAGATTCAAGGTGAAACAAGGCTTTGAGACTGGATGTCATGAGCAGAAAGAATCCGGAAAGAAGCTTTCCAATTAAAGACTTCTAAGACCAATACTGAGACCAAAAACTAGACTAGAAAAACTGTATGTGGTGTAAACAGTAAAGTGATTCAACCATAAAGATTTTTTTTTCCCAAGTGACTTAGTTTTTAAATATTCAAATGTAAAATTGTGATCTCAAGACAGATCACAACATTCTTCCATTTTTTCACATTTGGGTGTATTTTTATTTCATTTGAAATTAAGTAGGTTTGTCAATACTCTGTTCATGAGAAACAAGCACGATTACATCATCCTGCCTAAGATATGCTTTGTAACCCTACCTGCAGCCTTTTTGCCTTCTTCTCTCTTACAATGAGATCAGGCCTTTCAGGCAGAAGCCCAGAGTAATGGTGAAGCAGAACTGCATTGCCTCAGGGGAACTACAAGGGAGAATGTCTCCTGAAGCTCCAGGGCATACAAGAGAAAGGTTCCAACTACTATACCCCTTCACTGGGAGTATTCAGGTCTGTGTGCTAATGGAGGATGAGGCCACGGGCCCCATCTTTTTGCTCCTTTTAGGACACTGAGTGACCCACTGGAGTAGAGACAGACTGAAGTTCTGCTCCCTGTGCACAGGGATTGAAATTCTGCCTAGCCATCACTCATACTCTGCAAATCTAGCTAGAAGGGAAGGGGCTTTCTGCCCTCCCCTCAAGCCTCACAGTGTACACCTGTGCAAGAGGCAGGCAGAATCTGGTCCTTAAGACGCATGATACATCAGAACTGCTACTACGACTTTAGAAATGAATTATGGATTTTTATTATTGTGATAAAAATACTAATTGCTGTGAGGCAGGCAGACAGACACACACACACACACACTTGCAGAGCCATATTCAGTGGGGCAAATCCTCTCCCATTCCAATTCTATATATAACGATTCAAGGACAACAGCCCACATAGATCTTCTTAGATTCTTTGGTCTAAGTATTAAAGTGCCTCGCCATATGTTCAGTCCTCTTACCCCCCATCAAGTCTTCTCCATGACACTAAGTCTGGCCCCATATGTCCCATCACAATATACTGCTGCATCCCCTACTACTTCCAACACATCATGGTTCGTCTCACAGAGGCAGGCTAAGAGAGACACCACACCTCCATTTCCTTGCTGGAAGAGAACTTTCAATACAGCACTCTTTCATGGGCTTTTGAAAATCTCACTAGACACCTAACTGTATCTCTAGCCCCCTAAACACCTTTAAAAATCTGTCCCTGAGTGTTGTGGCAACAGAAGGACAGCCCAGACAGCCAGGTTGCTGCTTGAGCACACATATGGTTGCCTGCACGAAGGCCTCCTTAGGAACAGAGAAAGAAAGCAGGCAGTCTTAAAGGAGCAACCTATCAATTTACCTGTAACTTTCGGGGGATATTTTCAGAATATTTTCATCTACTTTTCCAGTCCTCATTGCTCCTCTCTTCTGTCTCTTTCACTTGGTCTACACTAATGACACTCCTTCAACCTCAGGAAGTCTGTTCCCAAATTTGGAGAACATTCTATAATTCTAAGGGTTATTTAATTCACGTCACTGCACAATCATCATTGCCAATAAAATATCAGCATTTATCCACAGTTAGTTGTGATAAAGTTATGCCTTAGTCTATATATATTTCATAGTCAGTTATGTGGTAACTGTGACTGCAAATGATATCTTTATAGAGGTGACCACTATACTTTGTTGCTCGTCTTACCAAGGTTGAGTTAATGATAGTGTTACCTGATGAATTATTGCATGTGTTGCATTTTATAGCCTTAGGCTCAAAATCACTACCAGTTCCTCTTAGTCTGTTTAGAGTTGGGACCAATATGTATTAATATTTTTCAACAGAATTTTCCACATAATGACCTTGGCTCGCTGTAGAAATAGACTGTCAATGAGATGTGGCACCAGACTTCTAGATATCCTGGGTAAAATATATATTATAAATATGCAAACAAGCCTACCTGCTCCAATGGAAAATGGTGCGTAAAAATAACAGAGATCCACTTTTAGCTCTTGCTTGTGTGTTCCATTTATATCTTTAGATCTATATAGATCTAAATACAAACACAAACAAAACCACACACCATGATGACTTAATTAATACTGAGACTGCTAATATGAATTTCTACAGCGCTGACATGAGATACTATATGGTCATAGTCTCCCAGAATTTGCAACTTCATATATACAAACACTAATATATATTGCAACGTATATTGAATCTATATCAATATAACTTAGCCCAGTCATACTTCTTTATTTGTCTAAAATGCTAACTCTTTGCTCGGTGCTTTACCTTAGCACAAAGTATACTTGATTAAATTTATTCTGAATTCAGATCTAAGAATATGGAGTTTAGGATATGTAACAAATATTGTAAAATTTAGAATTGAGGGGACTATGTTATGAATAACACTGTGTGCAAATCTTCAAGTGGCTAGACAAACAATCTGGTCTTCATTATGCAGGTGATAAAAAAGAACTGAAATGTAAACAACCTGCATAAATCAATTGATGGTTTCTCCATTGGCATAAGAAATTTCTGCCAGTTCTTCAGTGTTCTGGGATATGTAGTTAAAACAATGGATCAACACTCTCTCTCTCTCTCTGCAGAAAGTAAATTGCATATTTTATACTATGTCAAGCCTGAGGGATGCTCATTAGAATGAGGTAACTATTAAATAAATGAAAAATGAAGTAATGAAGGAAGTCTAACTGTAGCGAAATCACAAAAAGTAAAGCCATCCGTCTATTGATGATTATGCAATCTACACTAATAATTCACAATTAAGTACAAAATGTATTGTTAACATTTTCAATAGCAGATAGGATTATACTGTGAGCAATCACTCAATTTCCCCAAGAGATTGCTAAATTACTTAGCAATAAATTTGAAGTGTTTTCAGCTTCAGTACCTTAGAGAGTTCCTCCTTAGATAAGTATACTGTACTGATTATTAGCTCCTGGGAAAGAAATCTTTACTACTGAAGTTGCAAAGTGCAGGAGAATATTGGTTTCTAGTGCTAGTGCAGATCACCACAATTATAGCAATCGTAGGGGATTCTAGGTAAGCCATTTTGCCTAGCAATATTAAAAACTGAGTCCAATGCTCCGTTCTTTTATAAATAAAGTGGTGCCAAATCCCACATATCTAAAAAGGTGCAGAAAAACGTTTTGCTACTTTCTATGGATGAGCAGCTATCATTTTGTTGCCTTAACTACCATTTCATCCTATCTCAGTGAATGTTCCCGACTTTGACTAGGTTTGGTTTTTTTAAAATAATAAAGTTCTTATATTATTTCTACAAATTACATTAATAGTGATATGTACCAGAGACAATCATAATTAAGAAAAAAATCAAGAACCTTGACTGAACCTTTGCCCAAAAAATTAAAAAAATAAAAACACATTAGCCAGAAAATTAACACCAACATTTTTCTGATACTAATGATTCTCCACTTTCCTTACTTTACATTAACTGGTATTACAGACATATTAACATTCTCATTACTATTCAAAAGATCATCATGTTATTATAAATGTTTGTTTACATTCACTTTCTTTAATGAAGACGTTCTTTATAATGGAGGCCCAAGATGAGAAGGATAAATATCTTCAAACTGTTTTTTGGGGTTTTGAGAAGAGATGAAGGATTACGTGCCTTTTACAATAATCCCAGAGAATCAGAAAGATTTACCTAAATGTCAGGCATTAAATTTAGCACTCCCAAGAAACCACATCGTTGTCATGGACTTATTCCTGAGGTCTTTATTCAGAAAATTCTTAGTTCATTATCTGAGTGGTTTCATGCCAGTAAATATCATCTAAAATGACCTTAGTTCATATTTAAGATCTCATATTATGTTTGGTTCACAGCCAAATTAAAGCCAACATCTTTCAAGACAGAATGTCTGTAGATTTTATAATACCAGTTAGTTGTCAAGCTGGTAATTTCAACATTAAGCTGCCTCTACTTATAAAATTCATAATCACCTTTGGCAACATGCCTATCATAACTTTCTATCACTCAAACATAGCATTTAGACTGTGTGTTAGAAAAAAAAACACTCCATTGTTGGATTGCTATTTTGACAAAAGTTATGATTTAACATGGGCTTTTTTATTGCTATCTCAGTTAGTCTAAATCAGTGTTAATCAGGGGCCTGATCCTCCAATATCTTACACATTTAGACTTATCTGAATATCTTGACCCTCAGATCTAGTTGGCAGAGTTTGGTACAGGATGCAAGGGGAAGGTCAAAGGTGTCTTTATGCCTATACATAGTTAAAGTTGTGCTACACAGTGCACTTTTAACAAGAGCTTTAAAACTTTACTTTGTAAAAAAAAATGTCATTGAAATGACAAAAGTCAAAATATAGAATATAAACTTTGAGCTCTATTTGAATTTTTATGGTGGTTTGGTGAAAAATTAATTGATACAGAAATAATAAGACTAATTCAACTATCATCCCTTTTGGTGATTTTTCTCATTAGGTTGTCTCACTTTTCTTTATGTCCATTTTGCAAGATATTTAAAAAACAGTCTGGGACCTGCTCTTTGGCTCCATTGCTACTTCTCATGGACTGAGTCCTAGAATGTTAGTTGTACATGGAAAGTGCTTGTCAAAAAAGCATTTTATAAAGCTTTTTAGCAATGAAGGAAAATATGTACACCAAAGCAAATGTGCCAAGTTTTAACTTGACCCCAAATGCTGTCACACACTTCCAGAGAAGGCTTAAAAGGATGCCATCACATGAGAAAGACATTTCCCACCACCACATTCTACAACAAGGGAAAGTTCGCTGAGATTAGAAAGAAACCAGTGTTTCAAACCTCACTTCATCAAAGTGCTGCTTACATTTCCTTCCAATTCACTACCCTTATCATTGACTAGGGCCATAAATCATAGCTTAGAAGACAGTTGAAGAAGTGTAGCTGAACACTCCTCCCCTATCTCGCAAATAAGCCCAGGTCCCTGAGGCTGGTATACATCTAAAAATTAGATTGCCCTAATACATCATTCACAGCTGTGAAAAATTCCACATCTTTTGCAACACAGTTGGGTTGACCTAACCCTCCCACAGTTCAGTCAATGAAAGAATTCTTCTATCAACCTAGCTACCACAACTTGTAGAGATGGATTATCTACCTCAATGACAGAAGGGATTTTCCATTGTAGAACACATCCATACTACAGTGCTATAGAGGCCTAGCTGCAGCACCACAGTTGTGCCACTATGCAGACATAGCTTTAGCCACTTCACCACACTGCCTTTCAGAGTGGCTAACTAGTTGGGGTTATCCTATCTCTAACTACAATAAGCCACACTCCTTCTACAGAGCCAGGGATTGAATCCAGGGGTTTTGATCCCTGATTTTCTAGTGCTGACTAGTAAACACTTGTGTCCCATACTGGGAAAGTGTGAGATAAATTCTCCAGCAGTGGCTAATCTAGGAAGGGAATACCAATTATTCCTTTAATTTGTGTAGTAAGAGACTAAGGGTATGTCTACACAATGGAGACTACATTGGCATAGCTATTTCACTGGAAGACTGTCTATATTGGGTGTTAGGTAGACATAGCTATGACAAACAGGGGTGTGAATTTTTCACATCGCTGAATGATGTACTTATGTCAACCTAATTTTTAAATGTAGAACAATCTCAAGGGACCTGAAGATCAAAGAGTTCAAACCCTGCTGTTGATATCTGTAGAAGGATGATACGGTTGCATAGTATTCACATAGTGAGAAGTCCTATTTAAGACATATTTTGTAGTAAAAACTCTGATAATCTCTAAATTATGGTATGAATCACATTTCAGTCATTTGTGGCACATTTTCCTTGTGTAATCCACTGATCAGCTTCTGTGTTATTTGTAGACAGAGGATAAGAGTCTGTGACGCTAATGCAAAAACTTAACAGCGACCTCAGCGGTGTTAAGATAGAATAACTTCTTGAATGCATGGACTGTGTAAGAGTCAGATGTGCAGCTCTGTTGATAAATTAATATAAAAGCAGAAGGTCAGCATTAATGTTTTGCATTGGAATGCAAGTTTGATGAAGTTAAGACATGTTTGCTTTTGGGAATTTATTGGAGATAAAAGCGAAAGCCTTATGGAGTGCTGAATGTGTTATTAACAACATTGTAGACAACATGAGGTTGAAAGGAATGCACAAGCTTTTGCCCCTGACTTCTTATTTCCATGTTTTTAATGTTTGGGGTGTATGAGGTTGTCATGCTGACTAGACTGGGGAGAGCCATTGAGGTGTATTCAGGAGCTCCGATTACTCCCTTCTACACCAGTCTCACATTGGGGGTGTCATGCTGACTGGATGGGGGGGACATATATGCTATTTGATATTGGTATGTCAAAATCATAGTGATTCATGTGAGACATGCCATGTCAGGTACAGTTAGAAAGGTACTGTGCTGAGTAAGAAGATAATATTTGTGTTCAGGTGTGATATGTGTGAGGAAAGTTATGGAGATCTTTGTTATACCTGTATTTCAAACTATGCTGTATAAGACACACCCTAGACAGAAAGGCAACAGGACAATAGCCCCCTTAATGGCCCATCAAGACTTTTACAGAAGCCAAAGGCCCAGGAAGGAACTAAAGGTTTACCTGAAGAGTTACCAGGATTGGCCCATGTGACTCTGGACTCCATTTTAGTTCTTGTAAGGGCCTACAGGCCGCATGGCCAGAGGCAGAAGGTATATAATATCAAGCCACAGAAATCATTTTGTCTTTGTTCCTATTCAGCTGCCTACCCAGCTGTGGATCAATTAATTTGGCAACTGAACTGAAGGATTTAGACCCATCCAGTTACTGGGTGTATACTGAGGGACTATACAAGCCTGCAACTCCACAATTTTTCTAGAAACCTGATGTAGATGGACTTTCAAATCATTTGTATGATCTGATTGCTTTAAGCCTTTAACATTTCTATTATTGTTTGTTTTTCTTCTTATAATAAACCTTTAGTTCTAGTTACTAAAGGATTGGCAGGCAGCGTCATGTTTTGGGTAAGATCCAAACTTATAGTGATCTGGTACTGCGACCGGTCTTTTGAGATCAGAGGGAATCTTCTGAGTAAGTTTAAATGACTGGTCTCTTTACTGGACCTAGTGGCAGTTTGGGAGTCAAAGACTGAAAGGCAGTAAAGGAGGCTGTGTGCATTTTTATAGTGGCTTCTTGATAACCAGTGTGGGGGAATCAGAAGCACTGTTTGTGGCTGGTTGGGAAGTTGGACTTCAGTGTCACCCACCAGTGCTGGGGAAATCTGCTCTCCTTTTACAGCTTGCCCTGACCTTGGCATTATCAGTGGGCTACACTTGGCACAGACTGGTCACAGAGGTATGTGCTGCCACGGCCTTAACTTTCACTAACCAAAGGTTTTGTTTGTGTAATATTAACGAGGCTAATTTTGGAGTTAAGGTTTTGCTTTAAAAGTTTCATTTTAAGTTTAAAAGTTTAAAGTTAGATTAATATGCGATAGTGTATGTTTCACTGTACCTCCAACAACAAAGAAGTTCTGTTTAAGGATGTGGTGTACATCAATGACAGTGGTTAATGTGATGTGTGGGTGCTAAGGTATTTTTAAAGCAGATTTCCTTAGCAGGTTTCATTGCTTTTATAGGTTTGTGTGGGTGGGTTTGTCATTGTAGAAACTTTATCAGTTTAATAAAGTTTTTGGTAGTATGAATTATAATTATGACCTAACTGTTTTATAGCTGTATAAAATGGGATGCAAGTTTTATTTCTTTAGGCCTGAATCTACAAAAGGATACTAGTCAGTGCCCTATCTACTGTACAATGGAGTTTTTCTTGCTCTTTTTTGGCCTAAGGCATATTAAATTAATTAATAAAACTGTAATGGCATCAAGAAGCAAGTCCCACATCAGAATACCACATTGTCCAGTGCTTAGGGCACTCACCAGAAAGATAGGAAATGTCTGTTAAAATCCCCTTTTTCCCCCTCAAAAGATGGAGGGAGAAAGTTGAACTGGGGTCTCCCACATCCAGAGTGACCAGATAGCAAGTGTAAAAAAACGTGATAGAGGTCTGGGGGTAATAGGTACCTATATAAGACAAAGCCTTGAATATCAGGAATGTCCTTATAAAATTGGGACATCTGGTCACCTTACCCACATCTTAAGTGAATATCCTAACCACTATACTAAAGGTTATAAGATGGTTACTGCCTCCTTCTCCATTTTGCCAACTGGATTGTGCATTGCAGACAAGAAGAGATAGGCAAGGCAATACCCATCTTCACATGGTTTGAGGATTACACTGGGATTTAGGTGGAAGATAGGCTTTCAGAAGTCTGCCTGAGGCAACAGTGCACATGCACCTAAGGAACTTTCATGAACAGAAATGCAGGCGTTAAGTGAGCTTAGTCTCCTGTGGACCTAGGTGGTAACTGAGTGAGGGTTTTGTGGATCACAGTAGCACTTAAGATGAATAAACTTCAGATTCAGGCATCTAACTCCATTTGTGGATGTGGACCTTAACATGTTGTCTGTTGGAATTTTGCGAGGGTACGTTTAAATTATATTTGTTTGTATTTTAATCTGTATACATCATGCTGAATGTAGTCCTAAAAACCAGTGGAGACTACTGAAAGCAATTTCCAGATAAAATTATTAGATCTGGACAGAATTTTTCACATCAAAACTTGTTGGAAAATTGCATTTTACAAATAAAGTTTTTGCAAAAATGTATTAACATTATCTCCATTTCCCATTTTTGTGAAATTCAATTTGACTTTTTTTTTTTTTTTTTAAAAAAACAGGTCCATGTTTTGGTAAACAAAGAAAATTCCTGAACAGTTTGGGTAAGAATTGCAGTAAAAAGCATATGGAAACAACAGAGAATTACTCTATTCTGAAACACGCAAAATGGAAATAATTTTGAAATTGTGAGAAATAATTTTTCAAACAGCCGTAAAATGTATTAATTTATCTCTTTTTAAAATTTGTTCATGATTGACATACAGTCCTGGAAGGATTAAATTTTTATTGGTAAATGTTGGTAAACTTCGATTTTGCCATATATATAAACCAAGGGAAAAAAAATATTTCCATTGATGATATTTATTCTTTTTGAAAACTTAGAGTTTGATTTAACGATATTTAATTTGTGTATTTTAAAATGTGATGTTGACAGTTCCTGTTTTAATGGTTATAATGCTTTAGATTTTTGAATCTCAGTGCCTATGTCATTAAATATTTAATTATTTTTCATCATTGTGAAAATTTAACAAAATAAAAGAGAAAAGATGCTTCAAAATAAATGTTACTATCTGTCAAATTTAAAAAAATTAAATAAAAATTGAATTCTGACAGGCCTACTTACGTATAACTGAACTATAGTTGGGAGCATTTCTTATGTAATTTGAAGGTCTGATCCTTCAAACACTTTTTACTCTTTTACTACATTTTTTTTTTTTTACAAAAAAATGTTACTCGTGCACACTCATTTGTATGGGACTATTCAAAAGAGTAAAATTCACTTTGTGATTAAGCATTTTCAGGATCATCCAATGAGGCTAAAAGAAATGTAACATGAACTGAGAAATGGGACATGAAAGAGGACTATTCTGTAGCTACACAGCAACCAAGTGTCTTTATTTCAACATAAATGTTATAATGAATCTACAATTTGGGTCTTAAAGAAGATGCAAGCTTCAGAAACTGCAAAATCCAAGATGCTGACAACTGGAACAACTGGGGAATTGAAGAAACTCTTAAGAAGGTGAGACCTGGAACAATTGCTGTTTTGTTTCTTAATTTGTTTTATAGGATTAAGAAGTGATCCTTTCCTCAGACTCAGCCTGCAACCAGTGGTAGCTGGTATATGCCAAAGGGAGTTTATGATTATATATCTGAACAAGACCTGAAGCATTCCAAGGGAAAATACTGTGATCTGGAATTATGTAACTTTAGCCAACTGCTTTTATTTTTAACTTTCAAATTATTAATGTTCAAGCTGATGTGTATAACGAGGTGTGATGTTCCTTGTGGATATTTCCTCTTTTGCATATGTAAAAAAAAGAAAAAACAAACCAAAAAACCAATAGGATATATGTATGCTAGCAGAAGAAAAAGGCTGCCACCAGAAAAGAAATAGGTGACTAAATTATCCATTTTTTTAAAACTACAGATACTATACTATATATTGTAGGTAGGTAATGATCTATTCCTGGCCTGTATTTTTCTTGTTCAGCAGTACTCAACTCATATTTCAATTTGTTACACACATCCTTAATATTGAAGTGTAACTTACAAGCTCTTCACTTTATGAAAAATTATTATAAACTCTGTCATGAATTACCAATATAAGCAGTATACCTTGTACTATAATAAGGCTAACTGGCCCATAACTCCACACAAAGGCAGCATCATGTTCCTTAGTAAGAAACAAACATTAAATCAGTTTGGACTTTGAAAAAATAATGTAAAGAACTTAAGTCTTATTTAATGTATACTTTATTTTAGAATTATTGTAAAGTCAAGTGTTGTACTTGTAAGATAATACAATAGAAGCAATTGAAAATTAAATGTGATCTACAGGCTGTGTATATATCAAGCCTCCTCATACTAATTCTTTAGACTAGAGCTAGGACCTGGAATTTTTTTTTATAGGATGTCATGCAATTTTGTCTTCATTTAAGTGCAATATATGTCTTCCATATGCTTTGCCAACTGTACAAATTAAGAATCGATCTGCAACCATTACAATGTGATTAAACCTTACATACTTATGTAATTTCAACTGGAGTAGTCCTATTGATGAGTAGCCCATTGGATTTACTCACATAGATAAAAATTACTTGCGTGTGTCAGGGTTGCAGAATTAGGCTGTAAAAGTTCAGCAATATGTAGTATTTAAACTATTACCAGCTGTACCACCTCTCCTTACAGAAGAAACATGACATAAGAATGGTCATACTGGTCAGACCAAGGACTATCTAGCCCAGTATCCTGTCTTCTGAAAGTGGCTGGTGCCAGATGCTTGAGAGGAAACAAACAGAGCAGGGCAACTTTTGAGTGATCCGTCCCTGCTATCCATTCCAGATGCTGTTGGACAGAGGTGTAGGGACATCCAGAACATGTAGTTGCATCCCTGACCATCTTGGCTAATAGTCATTGATGGATCTATCTTCCAGGAATTTAATCTAATTCTTTTTGGGACCCAGCTATACAGAGAGAGCCCAGCTCTATACACAGAGCAGAGCTCCAGGTGAAGAAGTCTCTATGAAGAAACCTTTTGCAAAATTCCTCCTCAGCTGTTCTGCCAGGGGCGAGATCTGCTACCTGCAAACTAGCATCCAGGATGACCAACCCCTGGTTTGTTGTTTCTACCTGTTGTCTTTTCAAAGCAAGAACCATCTCTTTGTTCTATGTTTGCACTAAGCAAAGTCAGGCCCTGACCCATGATGGAATCCTAGGCACTTCTACAACACAAATAGTAATCCCTACAGAACACATAAGGCAGAGCTAGGCTTTTCTTTTGAATTTTCACTTTCTCAGTAATTTCTGAGAAGATTAGCAAGGCAAAGGAGGACTGATCCATGATGTGTGACATACACACCATGGCCCTGCCCAGGATCCTCCAGCCCACGCATCACTAGCTTCATCTCTCTGGGGGAGGATCCCATGGCCTAATGAGGGGTTTCTATTAAGGGAAAGGGATAGTGCTGCACAGAAATAGGAAAAGCCCCTCTTCTGTGCAGGGGTCAAGGAGAGCCAGAGGTTAAGGATATGGGCACACAATCATCCCTGTTTTATTAACAAAGCCCCAATGTGTTTTCACTAATCGTCACAGGGCCAGAATAATTCTAGTTGTTTATCACAATACACTTGATCAACTGGCTTGGGAAACACAGCACTAGACATACCAGATTTGTTTCACCCTACTGACTTTGGGAGCAACTACACCACAAGATAAGAGAATTATTCTGTGTTGTGGCTGACTGAAATCTCACCTCATCCTGTAAATTAGAACTTGTTCTAAAAAATCAGGCTTTCAAGCCCTCCAGTGCTACCAACTGTAGCTCTTAACTTATCTTCTATGGTTTGTATGGTATACCAGTTGTGAAGGGAGAAAAAGTCATTTGGAAGACAGATTCCCAAGGGACAAGCAATCATCTGAATGCATATTTTACACCTACTAACCACTATATTTGGAACATATCTACTTGGCAGGCCAAACACTTTTTATTCCCAGATGTAGATGTAAAGAGCTACTAAGTGCTCAGTATTATTATTTTTAAGAGTCTCATTAAAGTTAATCTGGATCTGAGTGCCTAACATTATTTGAAATATCCTAAAAATGGACTTCATACTCTGCAACTCCCTTTTAGAGTTTACTAATTTCTATCTACTGATTTCTGCTGGTAGAATATGTCAAAAACCTGTATAAAGATAGTTTCTCTGATTAGAGTTCAATATATCTGTCTCTTTTACCCTTATCTTCTTTTGGTATCACCAAGGATTGCTCTCACGCAAATACATGGCCATATATTTATATTCCTATTAATAGCTTTTGATTCCCTTTGTTTCTTTGAGCATTATTATTTAAAATGGATATTAATATTGAATCCTTAAAACCTGCAATAAGGTTGCAAAGCTGTGCACTCAGACATTAGAAGTGCCTCAATTAAGGTTATCTATACAACCTTAACTCAGCCCTCTTGTGCATGATTCATGATACAGTCTTTAACTGCATGATCACAGTATTTTTCCACAGGACTATTTCTCCCTAACCCCACTTTTTGAAATGGCTGAATTGTTTAGCTGAAACTTTAACAAAAGAAACAAAAAATCAGCCCAAGGAGACAACGAGCATGAATTTTCAGTCCAAGTGATTCAAGTCTGGCAAAGTTATAAGGAACGCAAAGCATCTAAAGCAGGAAGCTTGTGAAATGATCAGTAGGGCTACTAGGCTGCTAGAGAACACAGAAAATAAGTAAGGAGGAAAAGGACATTCAGAAGCACTACATGACTGCTGTGTCAGTTTTTATTGCAGAGAACATTGGGGCGATCTAATACCTACCTTATAAGTACTCTTTTCAATTAATAAAGATTCATAGATTCCAAGGCCAGGAGGCACCATGTCCCTACTATGACATTTTGTATAACACAGGCCATAGAATTTCCCCAAAATAATTTCTAGAGCATATATTTTAGAGAAAAAAAATCCAATCTTGCTTTAATAATTGCATGTGATGGAGAATCCACTGATGAGATGCTGTCAGTGACAGCAGTGCTAGAGGAGATACTAGAATTAATTAATATGATAAATAACTCACTAGTACATCCAAGAGTTCTGAGATAATTTAAGAATGAAGTGGCTGAGCTGCTAAAATAGATTGACTTCAATGACCATTTACACTGGATCAAGAACTGCCCAATACAATCTCTTATCATAATCACCTACTGTCCTGGAGAATTAGAGGGCAGCAAAAGTTGTGTTGTTAAGGATAAACTTGGGAATTGTGGACCAGTTAGCCCTAGTGTAGTAAAAGAGATATTGGTTACATTGGTAATTAATGACAGGGTTTATTAAACAGCTAGAAGAATAAAATAGAATGGGGATAAACCAAGATGGCTTCTTTAAAGGAAAAAAAGTGCTCTCCAATCCAGTAGACTTCTCCGAGCTTGTCTACAAAATAGTAAGTAAAAGAAAGTTAACAGACAGAATTAATTTAGGAGTTCAAAACGTCCTGGGCTCAAGAGCTTATTGAAGCAATATGGTAGGTAAAGTGCTATAAGAGATTAGAAATGATGTAAAAAACCAGGAGTAGGTCAATTTTTACCCTAGCAAAAGTTTAGCAAGGACCTCTCTCATCAATGATCTGTAAAAGGTAGCAAACAGTGGTATGGCCAAATTTGCGGATGATACAAAATAGTTTTCTGCAGTCTTGAATATCCAGGACTATGAAGAACTCGAGCAGGAGCTAACAAAGCTAGCAAATTGGGCAGCACAATGAAAAATGAAATTCAGGATGGACAAATGCAATGCAATTGCACATTGGAAGTAATAATTCTGAACTATTTATATACATTTCTGGATGCTAAATTAACTTTAACAAGGGAAGAGATCTGGGCATCATTGTGGACAGCTCAGTGAAAAACTACATTCAGTGCAAAACAATGGTTAAAAAGCAAGCAAAATGTTAGTAGGAGTTACTGAAAATATTGTAATGCCAGTATGGTACCCCTTAGCTACACCCAACACATTCATTTCAGGTCACCCAGTCTTAGAAAGTACAGCAGAAATAGAAAAGGTCCAGAAAGGGACTAGAAAAACAATGAAAGATATGGAGAGATTTACATTGGAATTGATAAAGAAAAACAAACAAACAAGCAAAACCCAACGAAGGCCATTTAGTTTAGAGACATGGGGTGATATAATTAACAAATGACGTAGAAAAAATTAACTTCATGTTCTTATTTACCTTCTGATGATACAATAATAAGGGAATATCAAATGAAACAAAAATTACATATTTACAATTGATAAAACTTTTATTCTACACGCAATTAAAATATGGAATTTGTTGCCACAAGATACTGATGTCAAAAGCTTAGCAGTATTCAGACAAGGATAGTGTATATAGATAATGAGAACATCCACAGTCACATCTAGTAAGATAAAATGTATGTATATATAGAAGTATAAGCTCTCCTGCTAATAAAAAGACAGCTGTAAGATGGTAGGCCATCTCACTAGCCCAGGAAAGAACAAATGCCATCTACCTTCCCCACTCCTCTATTCATTTTAGCACTATAATTTCATACATATTGTTAAATTGAAAAAGTACGTTAAAGGAATCAGTTCTTTCTGTTGACTTTTTTTGTTATCCCCATTGAACAATTAATATCTCCTTATCTAGTGATAAGAGACCACATTTAAAGTTTATTGATATGCAATGGGCTACTTTATTATCAAATTTTCCTTTTCCCATTCTCCAGATAAACAATTATCTCTCCAGCCAGATAATTGCAAAGTAATCCACGCTGGAAAACATAATCCCAACTATACATATAAAATCATAGAATCAATCATAGAATCATAGACTGTGAAACTGGCTTTAATTGCGTTTTAAGGACACCATATAGTGAGTCTTTTAACCTGTGAGAGATATAGAGCTTCAAAGAGCTTTAGAGTAAATTTCATATTTTGGACATATGCTGTTTGTTACTTTAGAACCATATTCAACATATTTGTCTATTTGCCAGGAGATTTTACAACTAACTGGGAGACAGATGCAGATTTTGACACAAATGTAAAACTGGAGGGGGAAAAAAAGCTGCATTTGTTCCTTGTTGACTAATGAACTTTGCCAACTTGATTGAGTTTTGCTTTTGAAAAAAGAGTATTCAAAACATTTAAATCCTGATTTAAATTCTGTGTATGTTCTGTAAATTGGGAAATTAAAGTTTCTGCATTTCGTTCCTTCGTGCCATCACAAATGATATTTCACATCCATTATTGATGCAGTCATCTGTCAGGTAGCAAGGGCAGTTCAGCAAGCTAGATAAGAAAGAAATTTAATAATAGCACTCACTATTAAATAAGCCACAGAATGTCCTTTTGCTAACTGTAGACTAGAGACATATTGAGCACCCTAACACATCTATGGAGATAGCTTAACATCTGAAGAAAAAACTAACATATGGCTAACTGCTTCTGCCACCTTTAGTTGTGTGGCAGAATGAAAATACACAGGAAATCTGTAGCGGAAACAGGAAAGATTCCATGTATCATCTTGTGCTGTGACTTTCTGCTGCCGAAGAGCCAAGCAAACTGAATAATCACAGTGTTTACACAATACTCATCACAGTGGTGTCTAGATGTCTAACTCGATGCTGATTTTACATTGTTGAGTGTGGAGGATAAGTAGCGAGAGTGATGATAGATAAAGGAATGGGACTGTGACTATGCAACTGTGTCCGGATGCCAATTATGGCCTTTGAGTGCAACTATAATATTAATAAAATATATTATTAGTAAGGAATACATTACAGCAAGGCTTTGTCAGATCTGCCTTACAAATGGCCTGATTCTCCTTTTCCTTATGCATGCATAAAAATGAACGGCAATGTTACTGTTTTACCCCCATTCTGCACAGATGTGACTAAATAAAGGTGCAAAGTAGCAGAGTATCAGGTATGTTAAACTGGTGCTGCTCCAACCTGGAGCAGCTTTAAACTCTGTAGATGCACATATATATTTTATTCCCACTTCTGCAACCTTCAGCCTCCCTTCCCAAAGTATCGTCCCCATTTCCCACCGCAATCTAGATTTTCTTCTCCGCTCCCACCTTCAAAATCCACCTCTTCCCTGCCTAGCAATAGTAGCAAAGTCTGTCTGAATCCCATTCCTCCACAGTTGCTGCACAGTCCCCACATTATCTCTTGGCTGGCTTTCCAATCTTTTTTTCCTGCATATCAGCAACATTCTGAACAACAACTTCAAGCATATGGCGAGTGCTTGGTAGATATTACATAATATTCATTCTTTCTCCACTCACTCTGGTCTCCTTTGAGTAGAATGGTCTTATTCACCTTGAAGGGATTACAGTGTATACACCCCCTTCTGCAGCTGGTCAGCTACCATAGACAGCACACAACAGGAAAAGTCAGGGCTCCATTTCTTCCTAGCTCCTTTTTAAGTGACTAGAAACATTTGTCAGACATAGTCTTTGCTCTCAGATGAGTCCAAAAGCAAGCAGGAGGCAGGATAATGGACAAGACCTCAGAAAAGAGAGTATGGGGATTATTAATGAAGAATAGAAGGAATTAACTGGAGAGGTGAATTCTAAGGAGGATGCTTAGTGGATGAGGACAGGAAATATTTCCGTGCATAGGAACCAGAATAATAGAAGGCAAG
Organism: Mesoclemmys tuberculata; assembly: GCA_007922155.1. Lineage (NCBI taxonomy): Eukaryota > Metazoa > Chordata > Testudines > Chelidae > Mesoclemmys > Mesoclemmys tuberculata. Next base: position 53,702,810 of record ML675624.1, on the reverse strand, counting down.
CAAAAATTAAAAGACCACCCCTCCCACTCCCTCAGAAAAGGAGGTGAGGAGCCAAAGAAAGTATAAAGGAGAAGAAGCAAGGGAACACAAAAGGGAGTAATGCAGTTTTCACAATTTCAGCTCTGGTGGTTTTGTCTACGATGTATTTTATGCCCATGTATCTTCACAGTAGTTTACTTTGTGCTATTTTCATTTTGCAGCTATTTCTGTATTGAGTCACTGTTATTTACTGGTTTCTATACGTAGCAGTTGGCTATTCAGAATGCAACTTCCCTACCTTCAATTAACAGTTGCTATCTCATATTTGGATATCTTGCTTCTGTACACCTAATAGTTGGTTTTCTTTTTGCTATGGATGCTTTTCTCCTCCTCTTCCCGCCCCCGCTCCTTCTTGTGTTTGTTTGGTGGTTGAATTGTAGGTTTCAACTGTTTCCTGACACCCTCTTCCTGAAGGAATCCCTCTAATTCACAATAGCAGAATGTGTAATAGACTCATCTGGATGAGTGTCACACCTGGCAAGAGGAGTTTTAACACAGTAATAGAGCGCACTCTACTGGGGGACACCTGGAGTTTAGACGTGCTAGTGTAGACAAAACCTAAGGCATAGTTGGAAAAGAAAAGGGAAAAAAGAGACAAAGCTACAGAAGAAGAGATGGAGATAATAGATGAAGCAGGAAACACACATACATGATGGGACAGAACTTTTCATCAAATTAGAGCTTCACCTCCATGCAGTACTTGGCCTGTCATGAGACTGCTCTTAGGGACATTAAATAACACCCATCACTACTTTAGACTGAGAAGTTTTATTTGAACTCACCCATTCATTATAAGATTTATATGGAACATACTAAAAATAAAATAGTCAGAATTATTAAGCCGTGAAACCTCGTTTCCTTTTCTTTAGTAGTTATGGACCAGCCTGCTGCTCCTAGTACAGTCCTTCTGCACCACTCCGCCAGCACAAAGAGGCCATAACGCTGCCCTAATCTGGCAGTTGGAGATTCTTCCAGGGAATCCTGTGTGGTGTAACGTCCATGTAGCAGCACTACAGTACACTTAGAGACCAGGTCTACACTGCTGGCAAAATTTGGCAGTCGATGGGAGTTACGCAAACTACACAACTTCCATAATTCCCGTTGACTTCATAACTTCCTTTTAGCGTGCTGTCTCCACTGTGCTGCGCCAATGGGAAATGCTTTTTGGGGAGGTGGTTTTATTAAATTGACTTCCAAATTGATTGAGCGTGTCTTCATTGCCGCTCAGTTGAAGAAGAAAAATCGATCGGACAGCGGCGAATTTGCTGCCATCAGTGTAGACATAGCCTCAGTGTAGAGAGCATCTCTGGGACAAAAGAGGATCTGGATAGGGGGTCATGCTATGCTCTAGTGATCCCTATTACAGCCAACAAAAACTGAAGCTTTAAAACTGCTCTAACCTGCTCCAAGAGCAAACAGACTTCTAGCAGCCCTGGAGAATGCAAAGAATCAAACTCTATATTCAAGTACACTCAAGCAACAGAATATTTCTCCATAAATATATTTGTTTTGTAAAAGTTAAAATTAAAAAGCCATAAATGTACTTTCTTCCTTTAAAAAGATATGCTTTTGCCCATTTTATTATGGTGGCAAAATATTACCATTTTCATTGATAGTTATGAATTATTAATTGTATTGGCAATATGCATGTTTATTATAAAGAATAACTGTATACTCTGGTGTATTCATAATCCTTGCTTGTGTGCTCATGTTTGTAAATTTAAAGCTTAGTCAGTGCAATCTTGATTAAAATAAGATATGCAAGCAGAAGTACAAATCAGGAGTGAAAATATGGCATTTTAGCAATGGAAGTAAACTTGGCAGCGTCATCTCAAACTCTCTAGCCTTCCTGAGGTAAGTTAGCAATTGGAACTCACACCAATTATGAAATCCTTTTAGAAATAATTATTTCAGTTGCTCCTATTTCTGACTTCAGTTATCACTTGTATATATAATCTATTGCATGTAAAGAAATTGACCATAAACTCCTTTTGGTCTCTGCCTTTACTTTAGTTTACTTCACTTAGTTATTACATTTGATACAAACTCAAATGGTCTTTCAGCTTCTATTCTTCCCAATGCCTTTGGGGTCATTCCCTAGTTATACAGAAAAGGCAGAGAAAACATCTTTTTTCTTAAAAAAAGAATAGGAGACTGATTCCCCAAGTAGCTGAATTATTCCTCTTTCTGCACCTTTTCTATCTCTATATCTTTTATATGAAGGCCACCTGTGATGTAGTGGATTGTTAAGGGGTTATGAATAGTCTTCCTACAAAAGTAATAATAAAAGAGAGGTAGGAAAGCAGACAGCACTTAAACTCCCCGGTCTTTCGATATGATTAACTGAAAGATAAATTCAGTTTCTTAAAAACAGCATATATGCATAGTTATCACTTCTATATATTTTATTATATTTATCATTATACACTATAACAAACATCTTCTAATTGGCCTCCTGCAATAGCAACATGGCTAGAAATTAAAGTGAGGGACTGGGAGTCAAGACATCAGTTCTAGTCCTGACTTGGTCACTAATTTGTTGCATAACCTTGGTATCACATCATCTTTCTGTGCTTCCCATTTGTAACAGGAAAATGATATTTACCATTCATTGGGAACAACTTGATTAACATATTTAGCTCTTTCTTCAGCGTACAAATTGTCCACAAATGTCATGATTTCTACTGGTTTGCTTTTCAGAATTATTCCAGGAATGTTTTATGTGTATATATATTTCAGCTTTACATATTGCTCAAACCGCTCATTCTGCATACTGCTGTGGGTATTCACAGTTGGAGCTGTTGTGATTTGATGCAGAGGTCATATTCCTATTCCCTGAACGGATTAGTATAAGTCTTTGAATCAGATTTCTGGGGAAAATACAGCTACAAATTTCTACTACACTTTGTCTAAAATACTTGCTTAAAAATCAGTTTCCTGTCAGTAGCATTTGCTACTATTCCTTATAGTAAACTTCTTTGCTAGCATGTTCTCAAAAAGGGTTGAATTCCCCACTGTGGTGAGGACCAGAACCAAAACAAGTCTTAAATAGGCTCAGCTGGTGCACAAGCCTCATGCTAGACCTTTGCACATGAATTTCACCCAAAGGTCACATAAAAAGGCAGAGCAGCAGAGGCAGACTCACTAAACCCATGACTACTGGCTCTATGTCATGTGAGGGATTTGGAAATACCAGAGCAAATGTCAGTTTTCATTTAAAAAAATAAAACTTCTAGCCAGTTTCCTTGTGAAGCTAGCTTGAAAATTACATTACATTACACTGTAATTACATTACGTAATTTTGAAAACTCAAGTTAGCTTCTGTCCTGAAGAGACAGAGTTACCCCTAGCCACAGTGAATGGGCAAATCAAAGCAAGGCTACTGTGGGAGTTTCTGTCAGAGCAGGGTTAGAGTACAGCAATCTCTGAGTACTCTGACACAAACTCCCATTTTGGACTTGGTTAAGCCATTTAATTCTTTTCCCTTTCGTTTCTCATCTGTAAAATGATTATTTTTTTTAACGTAGTGCAAAGGAATGTTTTTATGGTCAATTAATACATTTATATAAGGCACTAAAATTCACAAGAATACATAAACAGCCTTTCATCATGCCCAGATCCCCAGCTTACTTTAATAAAAGCCTCTTGCAAAATATTAATATACATGGACTCCACTAGCATTATGTCTTTTGCAGCAGGAAACCAGTGGGAACTGAAAATTCCCCTCATGCACAAGCATACACATGTGCACACACACACAGTTAGTGATGTTTGGTGGTCCCAAAGAATCATATCATTAATCTTCCCAAATTCTCCACAGGCCTTTTGCCTGTTGGAGGTCCTCTAGTCCAACCCCCAGCTCAAAGCAGGGTTAACCTCAGCTAAATAATCCCAGTGAGGGTTTTGTCAAACTGCAGCTTAAAAACCTCTAAAGATGGAGATACCACCACCTCCCTTGGTCACCCATTCCAGTGCTTCACCACCCTCCTAGTGAAAAACTTTTTCCTAATGTCCAATCTAGACCTCCTCCACTGCAATTTGAGACCATTGCTCCTTGTTCTGTCATCTGCCACCACTGAGAACAGCCTAGCTCCATCCTCCCTGGAACCCCCTTTCAGGTAGTTAAAGGCTGCTATCAAATCCCCTCTCATTCTTCTCTTCTGTGGACTAAATAGGCCTAGTTCCCTCAGCTTCTTCTCATAAATCTTGTGCTCCAGCTCCCTAATTATTTTTGTTGCCTCCGCTGGACTCTCTCCGACTTTTCTACATCCTTTTTGTACTGGGGACACCAAAACTGGACACAGTACTCCAAATGTGTCTTCACCAATGCCAAAATAGAGAATAATCACTTCCTGTGATCTGCTGGCAATGCTCTTACTAATGGAGGCCAATATGCCATCAGCCTTCTTGGCAACCAGGGCATACTGCTGACTCATATCAGCTTCTTGTAACCCCCAGATCTTTTTCAGCAGAACTGCTGCCTAACTCGTTGGTCATCAGTCTGTAGCTGTGCATAGGATTCCTCCTTCCTAAATGCAGGACTCTGCATTTGTCCTTGTTGAACCTCATTGGATTTCTTTTGGCCCAATCCTCCAATTTGTTTAGGTTCTTCTGTATCCTATCCCTCCCTTCTAGGGATCTACCACTCCCCCTAGCTTAGTGTCATCTGCAAGCTTGCTGAGGGTGCAATCCTCCCCATCCCCCCAGATCATTAATGAAGATGTTGAACAAAACTGGCCGCAGGACCGACCCTGGGGCACTCTGCTTGTGACTAGCTGCCAGCTAGACATGCAACCATTGATCACTACTCATTGAGCCCTTTGCTCTAGCCAGTTCTCAATCCATTTTATAGTCCATTCATCCAACCCATACTTCTTTAACTTGCTGATAAGAATACTGTGGGAGACCATATCAAAAGCTTTGCTAAAGTCAAGGTATAATGGCAGACACCATTTATGTGGAGATGGCTGAACTATATACTTCTGCTGTCCAAAGTGCTCACATTGGTCTCTGAAACATACTGATCTTGTAAAATGATTTGAGTTCCTCAGATGAAAAGTAATTAAATGAAAAATATTAATTAAGTAGCCACTCTAGGTTTTTAATGTTCTGTCTTCCAGAATTCCTTGTTCTAAAGTAAGATGTTTCCAGAACAGATTCTCCCTGCCTTCTGGTCTTTCTGTCATTTCTTCTTCCTCTTGGTATTTTTGTACAGTTCTTTCCCACAATTTCATAAAATCAATGAACCTTCAGGGGAAGGTTCCCACACCCAAATCTCACTCACCATTAAACCTTAGCCAGGTAAAAGAAAATATATCCTGTTAGTCCATAGAATCATAGGATTTGAAGGGACCTCAAGAAGTCATCTAATTCAGTTCCCTGCATTTATGGCAGGACTATATATTATCTAGACCATCCCGGACAGGTGTTTGTCTAAGTTCATGGATGGTTCCTATCTTGCTTTGCTGTATTGCTGGTCTTGAAAATTGTTGTTCAGGTTTTACATATTAAATAATAAATCGTGTAATAACTTCCGCATTTACAAGATGTATACTTGTCCTATTAATCTGTTGTTGTGTCTTCACATTATCTACATTCCTATATCTAATCCCTAAATTTAACTAATTATATGCTTTACTTTCGTAAATTTCCTATACAATATTACTGTTTTCTGTAATTTATCCTATTAGACCCTAGTTATTTTTTGAGCTTTCCATCTCAATGTTTATTTCTTTCCTTTTTTAAAAAATGAGACTTCCTTTTTCAGGATTCAAAGTAGCAAGTGCTTTCTGACAGCTAAGAGGGAGGAAAAAAGGCAGCAGCAGTCTCTTTCATATGCAGTATAACCTGTCTCATTAGCTAGCTACTGTTCTCGTTGAATTCCTCATGTTGGAGAGATGGATTCTGCTTCCCCTGTGGTAATTGTTCTGCTCTCTTCCAGCTATACATCCTTCTTTAGGTTGTACTCTGCATTAGCTGTTTTCCTAAAGTGCATCTTGTGGGTATTTCTCCTGTTGTGATTTTTGAGCCCTCTTCCGTGCTACTGCTTAAGCCTGGAATACCCACCCTCTCCTGATGCAACAAGGACACAGTCCTATAAGGTGTTGAATGTTTCCTTTATGGTGCTGAAGATACTCAACAATTTGTAGGAGCTGCTCAGCAACATGCTGGATTAGACCCCAAATGATTATCCTCTCTGTGCAAATATAAAATAATGTTGAATTATATTTAGAACAAGTGCTCTGTCATGTGGCTACTATCTTATGGTTCCTGTTCTGTAACTCAAAAGCGGCATTAGAATAAAGGCCATTATGGAGACATGATTGGGATTGAAATTCAAACAAAAGGATTGAAAGCTAAACCTTACAGAAAATTCTGTTGAACAATGGGAGCAAGTTGAAATAAGATTTTGGACATTTATTGGCTGGAAAAAAAAATCACAGAAAGAACTACAGAGATTTTAGGAGTCTGTGTATAAGAATACAACAACAAAAAAGGAATCTGAATGCAAACTGAAAAAAAGCCAAAAAACATTATATATACTGTGACAGGGTCAGGCCTGACGGCTACGCCAGGGTGCTGGAGGGCAT